>CAEFZX010029664.1:0-24859 GCA_903066825.1 Alfaro cultratus
ACTCTGTCAACAGTATGACAGATAATCTGTGACATACTGAGCTAATCTGGCTGCTCCCAGTGCTATCTAGAAACAACCAGTCAGAGCTGGGAGGTGGGTCTTAGTGCTGTCAATCACCCTCCGTGAGCACCCTCTATTGACGGAGGGTGCTCACCTTTCTCTTTCCTTCCACCCCTGCTCTCTGCTACACTGCAGCTACCAGAACCTGTTGTGAATGCTCAGGTTCGTCAGAATGGCTTCCAATGATAGCAGATAAACAGTTTTCCTGTAACTGTAAGCTGTTTCTCTGCCATTAGCCCCTTGAGCATAAAGTACAGGGAATTTATGGAGTCTATTCTGAAGAGATATCCTCTTTATAGATGCCCCAACTCATCCATCCATTATCTTACATGCTTATCCCTATTGGGGTCGCAAGAGGTGCCGGTGCCTATCTCCAGCGTTCAATGGGCAAGAGGCAGGGTACACCTTGGTCAGGTCGCCAGTCCAACACAGGGCTGGATGTCCCAATTTACAAGGAAAGTATATTTTTAGACATGTTGGTAACATAAGCCTAACATAAGCCATGAAAGAACATGACATTTGTAAATAAAGAAATTTTCACTCTGCACAAATCGCTTTGTAAAGCAACTATCTTTGAAATCAATACAAATCATATATGACAGTAATCTTTAAAAATATATTTCACACACATTTCCCCACTGTTCCTTTGACAAGAAACTGTCTCTCTGACACGGTTGAGTTAACCTTGCTTGGCCTTAGAATTTTACCAGAAGTATTTTTCAATCATCCCCTTTTGTGTGTTTGTTTGCGCTAGCTTTTAAGTCAGTCGGTTCAAGGGTTACTGGTTTCAAACAACAACAACAGCCTCCAGAGACGGATTCTGTTGCACTGATTCTGCACAGGGTGAACATGTTGAAAGAAAACGCAGCAGTCTGTCACATTTTATTGGATTACTGAAACATCCTAGTATCCCACATAAGTGATCAGAAATGTCACCAATGGAACAAAAAAAGCTTAATAAAATAATGTTTTCACAGCTTCAAGGTTATGAAAATTCATTGAAGTCATGATCTGTAAGCAAGAGATACACTTTTATCTTGTTGTCCTGGCACTGACTGATAACATTGAGACATGTGATAAACATATTCAAGAGTCAAATATTTTTGGTTTGGACCTAATGAAGTGTGACTGACATAAATAGATTATCTGGAGGGGGCCCATTTTAACAGGCTCACAGCTCTCACAAACATACCCAAGCATAAACTTTTGCTTTGCTGTTTTTGGCAAACTTTCCATTGACAAACTGCATCTCTGCACTGTGACTTTTCACCTCTTATACCTCTGAAGAGTCATTTTTGCCAACATTTTGGTTTCAACTGGGCATCAGCCGATTATTGTTCTCAAGGTACACAAAGATTACGACGGAGCAGAGAGTAATACAGCACTTCTTGTCTTGCACCTCTCACTATGCACTGCTGAAAAAAAATTATTGGTTTCACAATATTTGGACTTGGAGAAAAAAAGACATAGCAGATAACAGAAACTTTGTCTTAAACTAGAGTATGTTGGGGTCAGAAGGTATCTCTGTTATATAGACGACTTCAGGATGACTTCTGATGAGAAAGCCCGACTTATTAATTCAATATATAATTTCTATATTTTAGAATGCTGTACTGGGAGATGGAACAACAACATCAAAACTGTTTAGTGTGCAGGATTTATTTCTGCAAGGAACAGAGGAGACTGCTTTACACATGGCGCAACTAAGGTTTGTTTATCCAATTAATACTCTGGAGAGAAGACGGATTAGGTGCCGTGTAATTGTGTGCTTGAATGATGAATGTTTGCCCAAGTAACAGCTTGCTGGGAGGACAAGTTTGGGAGTCCTTGAACTTCATCTTTTTTGTACCTGTTGGGCCCGACAAATGATAAGAGCACAGCATGCTATAAATAATTCCCCCTCATTATGAGGAGGCGCACATGTTTGTCACACGCTGAATATATAATTGAGTACATGCAAATATCTTAGTGTGTGTGGCACAAAAAAATTGAAAATAGAAACATAGATCGTCTCTGAATCTGCTTCGTTGGATTTACATATTTGATTGAAATGTACAAGAATCACATTTATGATGACAGCAAAAGTTGTAAGCTATAGATACGCTTTACATTTCTATTCCGGGTGCACGGCATCTTATCTAATGGTAGCCCTGGAACTGCCCCATGCTGATAAGGGAAAATACTCACGATTAGCCACAGTTGAGCATCTTTCACAATTGTGTTGTCATCTATTGTTTCTACAGATGGGAATTACTGTGTGTTATGGTTTCCTGTCAAAGCGGTTACTCATACTTTGACATTGACTGGATTGGAAGCTGCATCAGTGCAGGAAGATTTCGTTCCCTGACATAAGGAACACAGCGACTTTCAGTCTGCCCACATTCACCTGACTCATCCTGACAGCTGTCCATGGAGCTGCGTGATGTCTTCTCAGGCTTCCCCCTGCCTAAGAAGGACCTCCCAGCCTTGCGACCAGGATATGAGTCTGCTGAGTTATATTGGCATCACTCTTCCTTCCACAGCAGCACCAATGTGGGGGAGACCAAAGGTAACAGCCTTGTGAGGCTAATAACTGTCTTTGATGGGGGCTATTCACTTTGACTTCCCTTCAGAGGTGAAAGAAAAGCTATATTATCGCAATGAACAAAAAAAGTTGCATAGCTGGACTTGTCAAAGTTGTTTATAGTGTCTTGTAAAAGTATTTTTTCATATTTTGCCATAAGTACTAACTTTGTTCTATTATTTGGACTTTATATGTTTTTGTGCATTTCTACAAGCACATGAAAATATAGACTAAAAGCATGTTTTAGTCTACAGACTAAAATATTGGCCTTGCTTTACTAAAAGGTTCAAGCTCATTCAGATTGAATGGTAAGTTTCTGTGAAGACAATTTCTTACATCTTTCCACAGATTTCTCAATTACATTTCAATCTGGACTTTGGCCCTATATGACAATTCAGTTAAATGCACTGCCTATATATATGATCGTTGCGCTGCTAAAAATTAAACCTTTGGCACAATCTTGTGTATTTTGCAGCCACAAACAGTATTTATTCCTAAATTGACCTGTATTTAGCTCCACATTTAGCTCCATTGGGCAACTTTAATTAACATTACCATTCCTACTGAAGAAAAGCATCCTTAAAAAAAAATCCTTCTCAGTTGCACATTCCTTTCAGATTAAAGTATGCTTCTTTTGATAACTACACAGTATTTTATGTTATAATTTTGCCCTTACTGTATAGCATATTCATTAACTTTGTTTTTATATATTTTTATATTTTTAACTTTGTGTGAACCTGTATGCTTTGATGTCCTGTCACTTTGCTGCTGTTACACCAGACTTTTTTCACTGTGGGATAAAGGATGTTTCTATTCTACCCTGAAAGTCCTTCGAGGTCCACCTGCCAGATCTGGTGATAAAGCCTGTCTTTGCAGAATATCTTGTTGGCCTCAGAACAAAGATCAATTCAGTAAGGCTTTTAAGTGTGCCTAGACAACTAATGTACCTTGAATAGTGTATGATTTGATTATATAAGATGAGCTCCTTATCAAGTTGATATGAGTTGCATTAAGTTTCAATGTGGTCTAGAGGTCACAGATTAGTTGTACTACAAAAATCCCTCCTGAAGAAAACACACTAATTTTCCTGGAAACAAGCAAAGATGGTGTCCACTCTTTCTGTCTGACCTTTCCTTCCTTTTTATCATTTCACTTCCATTTCCAGATATGTTCTCTCATTCCCCAAGGAGACACAAGTGTTTCTTTTCTTTCCTTTGTTTCTTTCTTTTTTTCCCCACCTTTTTTTTTTACGGACTGAAATGCAATTAGCTGCAGACCACCAACCAGAGCGATGTATTGTCATTCACAATACATGGCACTATTCTAGAAACCTTGTATTTTTTTTTCTTCCTTCCAAAAATGTCTTGGGAGCCTGTGCCCTAATTTCTAGCTTTCCAAGTGGGATTCAAGCTAAGGGGAAGGTGAAGACTGTGGAGGCAGCCACATAATGAAACATAATGCATTTCAAAGCTGTACTGAGTCACAGTATCAGCCACCCTCTAAAGTGCCTGAATCAAACATATCTGAAAGCCTCAGTGTATTTCATGCTTTTGATTTCAGTGCACATATATAGTCCAACTGTTGCTGGTACAAAGATAAAAGATGGTAAAACAAGGAATGTAAAGGGAATCTAGGAGGACATGGGATTCTTACATGTTCTTGTTTTATTTTAAACCTTTTTTTTTTTACAAACATAAATGGAGTATGTTTGAATGTAAAGAAAATAAAGTAAATCTATTGTTTTAGCTCGTTTTGAGCATTGTGATCCAAGAATGTAATCTGTCATTGACAATGTAATCAAGAATGTAATCTATTTGCAACTGCTATGTAAAAAATGGAAAACATAGCAATTGCTCAAATTTTAACTTATAGTTTCAGTTTGAAAATGTAATTAGTCATGTCATCTTTTAAAATAGCTCAAGTATAAAGAAAAACATGGAGACCTGTTTGAACAAAGGGTCCTACTATTGGCATGCAGTTTAATATTATTGTACCAAAAAAAAATGAAACTGACACTAGTGTTGCAGAAATTAGACGCAGAGGCTTTCTCTCTGCCCCCCAGCTCTGCTATTTGTGATGGTCTATCAAGTAAAATTCTAATAAAGTCAACGGAAGTTGCAAAATGTGAGTGAGTTCAAAGGGTGGAAATGCCATGTTGCTGTGTTATAAAGATGTGATTGGCCAGTAAAATAATAACCTAGGTTTCCTGTGGCGAATGAGAAAATTGAATCTGTCACATCAACAGACTAAACTCTATAAAAAGTAGTGGAAATGACCTTTTAATATTAATGATATGGGGAGAAACGACATTATCAGGAGCTCACCAGGTCCATGTGATTCAAAGGAAATTAGCTAATGTGCCTGTGTGAGAAAAAAAAAAATCATGTTTTCATGCATTGATGTTAATAAATTCACATGGTTTGAGTCACTCTTTGGTGAATGTACCAGCAGAAGTGCCATTCAGTCAACACTTCCTACCACTTACCACACAGCTGATAATAAGTCAGCTGATGTCATGTTGAAATGTATTTATTTTTTTCTTGTCCTCAGCTCATGCAAGCAGAACTGTTTCCTCCCAAAGGACTTTATTTTATCTTCTGGCCAGGTTTGTGAGAGTATCGCAACATGTACAGTAGAAATTACTTCATCTTAGGGAATGTTAAAGCCAATTAGCCGTGCTGATTAACAGAAATGTTCTTCAGGTGATAAACTGGGTGAAAGAGGAAAAATAGCAGGGCTCTCTCAGTGCGCTTGAACATGCCTTGTTTTTGCTTCGCTGCAAAAAACACGGGTCACTGAAAGCATACAATTCCTCACAAGTTGCAGGAAATACAGTGAGTGAAAGCAAAGCTCGGTTGCTGTGACGGTGATTCTTTCCGATGTGTGCTCTTGGTGGACGGATGTCACCAGCAAAATTGTTCAGTTCTGTTGTCCAATCTGTGGCCGTCATCAGCCACTTTCTCCTCACACCTCACTGTGATCTCAGCGGAGGAAAAGCTGATGAGCATATTCAGTCCAGTGTCCAGCATCCAGAAGCAATGTTAAAATAATTCCTGACTCTGATGATGACCAAAAATCACATAAGAAGCAACTGTCTCGATGATGCTTGCCAGTTCCCAACATGGCAAACAGCAGGTTGTATTCCAGCAAGAGTTCTTGCAAACCTGTAGAGATCCTGAAGAAGATCATCTGGATGCAAATGAATAATTACCCAAAAATCATCTGGTGCAAAAATCTTTACTTTCTCTGTCTCCGCAACATACCTACGAGTGAAAACAATCTGAGGAGGAGGCGGCTCAGGTAAACACAGCGGAGATGATATGCCACAAACTACAGCTGCTCACTTTGAGGGGTGCAGACTCTGGGAATCTACTTGCTGATGACTCTGAGGAGGGAGATACAATGTTGAAATATTGCTGGGTGCAGACAGCAATAAAAACCCAGTCATTGCCAGGATCCACCATGATAAACAATCCCTGGGAATCTGTCAGCTGCACGTCTTATCAATCACAAGGATGTGTCCACTTTAATGCACTGTCAAGAGAGCTTTATGGATTTTTATTTTGACACGTCAACATTGCCAATAACAAGGAATCCTGAGTATATGTTCTGGGGAAAAAAATCATGACATTTCACGTGGAGAGGATGTGAACAGATATTAATCAGTCTGTTCACATCCTGGACAGACTGATTAATATGGACATAAATGTAAAAATCATTCTTGATTTACAATCTGATGATAAAGAATAGACCCTTAGGTAAGCGCTTAGTCTAGCAGACTACTGGTCTATGTTCTGTGCTTAAAATGTTGCCCTGGATGAATTATACCTTGAAGTAAATTGCCCTTTATGCATCGGTGAACCTTAACATAATTACCACTTTCAGCTGGAGTGAGTAACACATTTTCCTTTCTTTCTTCAGTGCCACGCTCTGCACACAGATGGAAAAAGGTGTGTGTGTGTTTTTTTTATACAAAAGCTATATTTAGCCTTTATGGCAAGAGGTTGGATGGTTGTAACAAAGCATTGGGTCAAAAATTGTGAACTTCCGTAAAAATTCTTAAGCAGGATGAAATAAGAAATGCTAATCAGGAATAAGGAATAGATGGATGGATGATTTCTTGCCCTGATAAGATATAGCATTATATCACAGACCAGCACATCAGCAGGCTAATAAGTGAGGATAATATTTCCCATGTCTTAAATTTAGGCTATTAGCTACACCTGAGCACACTCAGATGATATTCGTGGATATATGTGTGTAAGCATCAAAGTGCTTTTGAAGCTGTGTAGAAAGTCAAAGTGTGAAAAGTGACACTACATCTTCGTGTCAATCAAACATCCCCAGTCGGGCCCAGGAGGGCAGTCAGCAGGGCACAAATGTCTATGTGCTGTTGGATTAATAGAAAGCCATCATTCAACTGAAGCTTGGTGAGCAATGAGCTCCATCCTGCAGTGGGTCTCACAGCAGGTGGCTCGGACGTTATTCTCGCTCCGAAGGCTGTGTGAGAGGCAGAGCAAATCTTTGAACATTCCTGAAGTAATAACAATTATACAATTCCTTATGGGAGCATTTAACCAAGTCATATTTGGAGAATTTGAAGTTTAATCCCTGCAAACAGAGAGGTAAAGTTGGGAATCAGAGTCACATAATGAGCTACAATGTTACAAAAGTAAAATAAAAAAAAAAAAAAAGCTCTGGGCCAAATCTAAAAATGAAAACCCACAAAAAAAAAAAAAAGACAACAACTACACAAATCAATGTGAGAAATTTGACACCGTATTCCCTGACTTTCACATATCAGCATCTGCAACAAATAGTTGTTCATCCTTTGGTTTGAGGAATGACTCAATAACGCTAGTTAATGTAAAAATAATTAGGGATTATCATCTTTGTCAGTTTTAAGGAAAGGATCAGAAAGGAAGGATGAAAAGTGCTGGAAGGGATTGAATCTCCAGTCAGTGGACTATCGACTAAGTTTTGGATTCTGGGGACACAGTATGGCTTTTGTGCTTTCCTGACGAGACCAGATTGTTACCTTCTTGGAAATGTTGGAATTGTTCAGTGGGCCAAGAGTTTTCCTGCTACCTGTGTTTTGTTGATTTCTATAAGACTTATAAAAAATTCTTCCAAAGCATATTGATGAGTGTGCTGCAGAAGTAGGGGGTATATTTGGGGCTACTTGATCATTGTATGCTGAAGTAAGAACTGTATTATCTTTATTGGCACAAAGTTGAATTGTTTTCAGTGCAGGATGGATGGATGGATGGATGGATGGATGGATGGATGGATGGATGGATGGATGGATGGATGGATGGATGGATGGATGAACCTGATTGCTTAGCTCCTGACAATTCGACAGTCCACAATTGTAAAGTTTGAAAAAAGCCTTTGTTGGCAGCCCAAATTTGATCAAATTTCTTGCATGTTGGAAGCACTTTTGTCTCCATCTTAAACAATAATTTATGTTAGTGATAAACCTGCAATAGCTTGTCCTGTCGAAAGAACAAAGAATTGTTGGAAAACGTCACACTGCAGGTTACACAAAGCTGTCTAAGAGTTTATTCCCATTCTGCAGCAGTATGCTAATAGCGTGGCATACATAGCACTGAAGCCTAATCCCAGGGTTAAATTGCTCTTGAATATTACTCTAATATCTTTGAAGACAGAAGACAAGTGATAATAAAAGATGCTGTCACAGTGTACTGGGAAGGAGTTGTAGCTGCTCCATTTAACATGCCAAGGTTATCTAGTGACAAGGCTTGGCAAAAAAAAAAAAGAAGAAGATGCCTGGGAGAAATACAATGAAGCTTGTCCAAAAAAGTGTAATCTCTGAAGTATAATGAAGCCATTAAGCATGAAGCATGAAGAGATGAGAATAACAAGTGTAATGCTTTGAATGACCCAGCTGCGTTTTCACAGAATCTGAAATGAAAATAAAAAGTGAGGTTGCTGGGGCAGAATAAAAGGAGGATGGAAGATTTCAGAAACAAAAAGCACTGATCAAAACATTCAAGAATTTGAATGCAATCATGTAATCTCAGATCTGATATTACAGATCCAATATTATCCATCTGGTTGGCCCTGTTCTCACAAAGGTGACCACACATTGCATCAAGGCCTTGAAGATGTCTTAGATTTTTTTTTTCCTCAGCAAGTTGTTGCAAAACTATTACTGTGGATAAGCCCAGCAATTCGGCATATGTCTTGGTCTGTTTGACTTACCATGTAAAGCTAATTTAAAAAAGATGAAAGATAATTGATTGTAAAGCTGCAAGTAACCTCTTTCAGTTTTCATGGTTCATATTGGCAATATATCACAATCGAAGCAAAAACAGTGAGTTAATTAATCTTTAAACACCTAGCCTAGGAGAACCCATGCTAGTCCCTGAGGGCCCGAGTCCTGCATGTTTTGGATGTGTAGCAGACAACTTGTGTCTCTTTAGTGCAAATACATGTTAAAAAATTAATGATTAAATGATTAAATTCATTTTAAAATCCTCTCCCATGTCGCTGTTGTCACTCCACCCAAATGTCCGATATTAAAAGAACTTTTAATTTTTTTCACATTTATCTTAAAGGGTAATTAATAGTAGGTACAAATGTCCAGGGAGACCATGCAAACTCCACACAAAAAAAGCGCCTGCTGAGATTCTAGCTGTGAGGCAACAGTGATAATCACCAGGCTGGGCTTCTTTGTGTGAAGCCTAAAAAAACATTAAACCACAGTTTAGGAAAGAATTTAGCCGGTGGTTAGATCAACAAATACTACTAAACCCCCCTAACTAGTAAATAACAGAAACTAAATGTTTTAATACTTTGACCAATAAACAGCTAGCTTTCCACATAGATACAAAGCCATCATAATCCGTTTGATGGCTTTAAATGTGCTTAACTACACAAAAATACTTGAAGACATCATGTTCCTTTGAGCTCTTTGGATGTTTGAAGAAGACAACAACCTCAAAAACACCAGTAAGCGACCAATTGCTTTGTTCCAGAACATGAATATTAATATCATTGAGTGAAAACGAGCTCTGACAATGAACTGAGAGAAACAAATGGAGTATACACTAAAACCAAATTAAAATACTGATTCATCTGTAATTAGCAAAAATGCTTATTACAGACGAATGACAGCAGTGAGAAGTTGTAAACTAAGACAACTGAGCCTGTATAATAGTCACAAACATAGAAACATTTTATAAAAATTGCAACAAAAAAAAATTGCAATTACACCAACCAACACTCCAAAACACTGAAATAATGCTTACCACATTCTCCAGCAGCTGATGCTTACTGGGTTGTGGTGGTTGAATAAAACTCATGTTTGCAAGTCAGAGCATTTGGTTCTATCAGCAAGTTTGGTTGGTGCAAACACTTATAAACCATTACCTGATCACTCCCAGTGGGGATGGGAGAAATTTCTCTGTTGTTCCAAATTACAGAAAAATTTAATTAAATGGCACCTCGTTAGGTGTGCCTAATGATTGCCAAGGGGTATTATTACAATTTGGTCCAGGAAATAAAGATAAATCAATAAGAGGATGTCCTTATTTCATCTCATCAAAGCCCCAATCTGTTCTCACAGCTGTGACAACTTCAGGTATAGTGAACTCTGACTGAACGTTTAATATGTTAAAAATCTTGTTAGAGCACAGAGGCTTTCCCTGAACAAATTCTATCTGATAATATAATAGGAGAGCTCAGAGACCTTCTTTGACGGTACTTAGCATTTCACTTTTAATTCATTAAGAGAAACAGGACTCACAGAGGAGGGGATCTTTATTCTTATTGGGAATAAGTGGGACTGTACCTTTCCCAGCTATTACTTTGTTTTATGTTTTCAACAAAGAATGCAATATCACTTCTTTTTATTACAGATGGCCAAACAATGACAATGAAATAAGTTATTTTAAATTATGAACAGGTTGTACAGGGCAATCCTGTGTAGGCCAAAAATGGCTTTTTGAAACAAACAGGCAGAACTTAAATTGAACTGTGTGGATAAAAACTCTTTCATGTGGTACAATTTTCAGTCAAAGCGATTAAGTTTGAGCTCTTTTGCAAAGAAGAATGGACAAACACTTCAGTCTCTGTATGTGCTATACTATGAGTGACATATTGACGCACAGTCGGCCATGATGCAAATCTCCAAATCAATGTTGTTCTTGTGTATTTTTATGTACATGTATAATAACAGTAAATTGAATTGCTAAAACAACTAATTCTGTTTATTAATGGCACTGAGGCATAAATTCTCAATTTAAATTTGTTTGTAGCATATCATGTGGTGTAATACAGCCAATATTTTTCAAATTCCTATTTAAAAAGATAACCACCGTTAATGGCAGAAGCAGTAATACAAGTGTGCGTGGGTGTGCATGAGCTAGCAACATGACTCATCACATTTTTCAGAAAATACACCGCTACCCTCAGCAGCTGTAAGTCTGTGGAGGAAGGCGAGTTAATCATTTAATGACGAGAGTCCCCGAGTCATCCATTTATGTCAGTAATGTTCCTCCTCACTTTTTAAACTTTAAGAAAAATGAATCAAATCTTCTTGCGTTAAAAGGACAATTTATGTTCATGTAAGCAGATTCATTTGGAGAAAAAATCCAACAACCTCTCTGAGTTCTTCCTTCCATAATTGTTAACTTAACAAGATCAATTTAGATCTTTGTTGTCTGAATTATTAGTATTTGTGTACTTCATCTCTTCAAATTTAGCATATGCACAAATTTAAAAGCAGAACTTGACCTTTCTGTCCCCTAGAATGTGGTTGTCCTTGTTGTGTAAGGTTGGTTGGTGTGGTTGGTTCTCACACACGTTGATGATCATGGGAACTGACATCACATCTCTGAAGCTAGTTTTGTAACAATTCACTAAAAGTCCCTCGTGAAATTTGGCATGCAGAAAAAATACAAACTTTCTCACATCAAAGAGTTTGTAAGTGGGAAGAAAAGTTAATGACAAAGCTTGTAGATTTTTTTTTTTTAATTTTCCATCTTTTATGGAACATGTCAATGAAAAACCACATGATCTTGAAGATTTGAACAACTACTGTGGATTTTGTTCCAGAATTGGTTACAATTGCTTTCTACTATTTTATTTTGCAATATATAAACTAATCAATATAAATCAGATGCATATTGTAGCAGATTTAAAAAACAAATTAAAATTAAATGCGTATTTACAATGTCAGTCAAGAAACTTGAATAAACTAGCTCTCTGTCATTTTTTTTTCTCCCATGGTTAGACAAAGTTTATGGGTTAATCAAAAATATGTTTCATTTCTATCTTAAGCCTACAATGAAACAATGGCAGGTAAGAATATGCTGAGTTAAAATCCAGACCCAGAGTCTTTCCAGTGTTTTCGTGGTTCTATAAAATAAATTGAGTTTTACCTTAATTTGTCTTTGTAAATTGATCCTAGTATGTAGGGGTATAAGAAGTAGAGACAGGGATGATGCAAGGTTGTTAGCACATGCTGCCCTTTGACAGGTTGTTCAGATATCCTAGGTGAACCTTAGTGACTGCTGGACTACAAGTCAGTCACATCTGGTGTACTGCAGGGCTCTATCACTAGCGCCAGTAAATTTTTTATCATCTTTCTTCTTCCAGTTGGTGAGATATTCCACATGTAAATGTTTTGACCAAAAATATCTTTATTCTTGTTCCCATCTGTTTCTAGCAAGAGTTCAACTCCAATACTTAATTGAAACTTAACAGCAGCAAAAGATGTGACATTTTATTAACACTTAAAACGCTTAATGTTTTTTTAATTAGCATTGACCTCTCAATAGTTTGTCTTTCTCCTGTGGTTAAGAAGCCGGGTGTCTGTCTTGACAGCACCCTATAATTTCAAATCACATAAGTATCACAGAACAGGTGAAAAATGTTCAATCTTCAACTCTCATTGCTTATCCCAAATTACGCTGTTCTGGTCTATGCCCGGGAGATATCACATCCAAACTTCTGACATTCTCTTCTTTTAGGCCCCCTGTACAAACCTATTTATAAACCACAGTAGGTTCAGAACTCTGTCAAACATATTATCATCAGAACTCCTCCATTAATCATATTACTTCTATTATTCAACAGCTTCACGGCCTATCGGCTGAATTTTGTAGTGATTGCAAAACTCTGCTTCTCACTATTAAGACCATTAATCAAATCATTCCTCGGTATCTTTCTGATCTCTTGCACATCAACACTACCGACCACACACTGAGCTCTTTATTTTCCATTCATCTTCTTGTTGCTGTTTACAAACTGGTTATCATAGAGACTTAGCTTTCAGCCACCCTGCCATCTGTGTCTAAAACTCCTTTCCACTTAATAACCTTATCTCTGAAACTCTTTTCACCTTTAAATCTCAGCCAAAGATATTAATGGTAGAAATGTAATTCTTGCTAAAATGTTATCTTCTCATTTCATATTTTAAGTATTATTGGTAACCTATTTGCTTTCGCACTGCCTTTGATATTATGTTGTTTTGAAAGTAACCTATGCATTAAATGCACTCCTTTAATCATACTGTTGATCTTTTACACATTCATCATAGTCTGAGACTATTTGGCAAGATGTCATAAATTGCAGTTTATTTATTATTATTTGTTTTTGTCAGTGCTTCTTTTTGACAATTACTCACCTCTGATTATGGCAGTATGCTTCCTCATGACTGCGAAAAAGCAAACACTAAAAATGACTCAATACTAAATGTTCATTCACATAAATTTTTCATGTTTGTATGCATGCAGATAAAAACAGTTGTGAAACACAAATTGGAGATGCTGAACAAATTTTAAATACCACAACAAATTTGTGAAACACATACAAGATTTCTATAAATGCTAAAATGTGCCTGTTTTGAGTTTTTGTACTTCATTTCATTACAGACAAATGCACCAAACTTGAAGGATAAAGATAGGCTTTGGGTTGGGCGAAGTCAAAGTAGACAGAAGGTTGACCAGTTCTTGTCATAGTTGCTACATAATTCTGAGTCATTTCCATGCAACCAGGCACCATCTTCAAGAATTTGGGTTGATGTAAAACATTTTTAAAATTATAAACTAAAGAAAATCTGAAGTGTATGCAAAGTTGCAAATTGTCCAGTGATTATCTTCTGCAATATGGGACAAACGTCACACTTTTTACAAAATACTAAACACTCATATACCTTTAGCACTGAAACTGATCATAATGTTACTTCTTTGCAATATCAAGGTGTATTGAACACACCTTCAATACAGCCGGATAAACAAAGCATCCAGGAGTCAACATACTAAGGTGAATAACTAGGGACACACTAACCAGGCTAACAAACACTATAAAACCACAAATGGAAATATTTGACATACACTGTGGTATAGAAACGTATAATTTCGCCGTTTTACTGAAGCTCAACTGGTTTCAACAACTGCAACTTACTGTTCTAGACCATCCACCACCTTCCCTCGCAAACCCCCATTAAGGAGCTCTCCTCAGCATGGCGGTGAAAGGTGTATGACATCTGGCTGTATGTCCAGATGCGGTTCATCCAGGCAATGCCGGCGAACAAATTGATGTAGCATCAATACAGGGACGGATTTGTCACTCAGAGCATTCTTCCCACGTTGCCTTGCTAATGGCAACATAGCCTGTGATGTTGACGAGGCCCTGCGGCTTGACCCAGCCAGGTGGAGAAATGCAGATTGTGTTTAGTGGGATTGTTTTTCTGTTCTGGTCTCGGATAATTACAAAAAAAAAAAACTCATAGAGAAATACATTGCTCCATTGGTCTCCACAACTGATGTCACGAAGTCTAGATGAATTAATTTTTAACCGTTCACTCTGAAAATGCTATCAGGGATGTTGAACTGAATCCATCATAATCAAATCATATCATGAATGTGTTGCATGTTTTGATAAGAAAATAAGGTTTTTGAAAGAAATTGTTTAGCTTTTACTGAAGTGTTTCATTTTGCAAATAATGTGAGATGTTGTTGCTAATCGAGGGAAGCTTTATGAAAAACTGAGCCTAGTTATTGAAATGGTGCTTAAGCAATTGAAAAAAAAAAATCTGTAAAGGATTTGCCTTCTGTGTCATACTCCTTTTTTTTTCATATTGTAGCTGTCTTGTTGGGGCCATGTTTCCTGTCAATCATCCAGGAGCAACAGCTCATTGAGGTCTGCATGCACTCTCCTTTTCTTTAGTGTTTTTTTTTTTTTTTGCTTTTTTTTGTGTGTCCTACCTTGGCATTTCAGGCATACCCTATGGAGAAGGCTGATTGTGGTATTCTAATTGTGATTGACTTTATTAAATCAAAGCAGACACGCTATGTTGATGTGATAGAAACCTGCATCCTGTATGACCTTCAACCATTTGCATTATCCATGTGTGTGTGTGTGGCCTGGTATACATTGTAAGGACCATTTTAGTAACATAAACTTGTGAGAACCTTGTTATTGTAGGGCCTAAAGCCTGGCCTCTATAAGAAGAAGTGTTGTTTTGACGTCAGGGGTTAGATTTAGGACTAAGATATGAATTGACTTTACGTTAGTTAATAGTTGGTAATAGTTAAGTTAATGGTGAGAGTCAGGGTTAGGCTATACAAATTAATAAAAAAAATAAATGGAAGTCAATGCAAAGTCCTTGTGAAGATAGAAAGGGAGCGAGTGTGTGTGTGTTTGCGTGTGAGTGTTGAGTGAGAATTTATTACATGGAGGCGCAAAGTTGTCAGAAAGGTGAGAAGGTTAGAAATCTCAGCATGCTACAGCAGGAAAGGACAGATGGACACTGCTCCTGAAGGCCATGTAGACAGACATAAGGCACTACCTCAGAGCATCTATACTCCATACAATGAGGAAGGCCATCAGCTCACCAAAGGATCAACAGTTCCCCAGGCAAACAAACACAGGGCTTTCCCTAGTCCAAAACCCTCAAACTCAGCCCCACTGCCATATCCCACAGTGCAGGCTAAGCCCATGAAGCCTCTAACAGCAAGATTCAACCAGCACCAAGCAGGGAATATCCCTCCAGATCTCCTAACCAGCCACAGTTTCACAGTTTCAAGGAATCAAGAAAGGGAGAGTACTTCTATCCTGCCTGGGGTGTTAGTCAAAGTGAAGTCAAGAGAGAGGGATTCCAATTAGAGCCCAACTTATTCCCAGGCAGAGACACCTTGGACCAGCCAGGACTGCAGGAACCAGAAGGTCTCCACAAGTGCCACCAGCCTTCTAACCCTCAAATATTTTTCACCCCCAACGAGAGCACTCAGGAGGTAGGAGTTTGTCTAATTGTCGTCTCAGTCTTTGCATCATTGGGCCTTGCCTGATGGTAGTGGTCAGAGGGTCTGGTGACGGTATGGCTGCAATGTAGCTTGCCACCATCATTGCATGAATTGATGAATGACTGAATGTAGTGTAAAGCGCTATTTGCATTTTTATTGTTTTGGAAATGCAAAATACAAGGTGATTTCATATTTTTTTCCACTTCTGAAAAAGATTTCCCATAGTCAATAAAAATATCCCTGAATACTTTTCAGGTATGTTTGCAAAAGCCAACATGTTTAGCATTTAAACAAACCATTTTGTGTCACATCTGTATTAAACTGCAGAGTAAAACAAATAACCAAATATTCTCAGAGAGTATATATAGGGATTTCATATTTTTGCCTGGAGCTGTGGCTGGAGTTGTCAGATCTCAGTGATGTGGTCATCTCAAAGTAACTGGAAAAGAGGCTGGAAAAAAAGCTACAGTTCTTGTTTTTTTTGGGTTTTTTTTTACTATTACACTTTATTGAGGACTCTGCCTTTGGGCTCAATGCGATTCTCCAGTTTGAATCCATATTGCAATTGTTTTGAGACATTTGGAACATTCCTGGAGAGTTTATAGCACAGTATAAACTTGTCATGTTGAATCCATAACAGAGACTAACATGGACGTACTAAAGTGAGATGTACCACCATATTAATCAAAACCTTTTTTAGCAATACACTCCTATGTATAGATTGCTATCAGTCAAATCCAGCAGATAGCAGACCTTCCTCTCATTACACTCCTTTTCTTTTAGATGAGCCTTTCTGTGGAGATTGACTTCACAGGCAAGTTGGAAATGTTGTTTGCTTTCGCTGTAATGGGGTCAGAGATGGGATTACTCAGTTAGCACAAGTGCCTTGGTGCCCTGTTGTTAGCATTAGGTCGGGTTGGTGCAAAATGGGGTTGATCTGGCTTTTTCTTCTCCCCTATTTGGTTTGTTTCTGTTGATTAGAATTTGAGCTACACATGTCTGATGGGGTAAACAAAAGTGAGGCACTGCACTTAATACACCTGCTCATTTTGTGTGGTTGACTAAACACTCATCATGCATTAATCATCCTGTGGCTTGATTAGCATGGCCAGTGTTAGGAAAGAAACAAGCCATGATGGATAGAGCACACGGCAATGATTAAACAAACTGAAGTAAAAAAAGCATTTGGGACTTTGTAGGAATTGGGATATTAGCATGTGCAAACTATAATAGTTCTGTGCTCAACCACCCACTATCATGCCAGTTAATCACACACACACTTCAGAGTTTTGCATATTGTATGTCCCAGTTCTACACCGAAACCAGAAAATGCATGAAACAAATCAAAGTGGTAAGCTTTGGAGCTTAAGAAATATTTCCCACAGGCTTACATTCTTTTTTTTTTTTTCTGTGATCTTACTTTCTGCACTGACCTGAAATACAAATTTTTTTGAAAGACTGGACAGAATTGCTGAGCAGCACAGAACCAGAACTATAATACAGACTTTTCTGCTGGAAAGTGTATCTACTTTAGCAATGCTTTCAAAAAATGAAAGAAAAAGCAAAAACCTATTTATTCTAGTTGTGTGGTGTAAATTATGTTAAAGACAGTGTTATTATCACATTTTCATAGAGTGTAACCCAGAACACAATAACACACATGATAATGAAACATTCTGTTGATGTAGCATCGCTTTATGATTCACTAATAATGTTATTGAAAGTCATATCACATTTTTAGCCTAATGCCACTTTGTCGCCTTGTGTAAGTTTATGTTTCTATTACACCTTATACTTTTCTGTCTCTTTGTTGTGCTGCAAATGTAACTCCACCTTATGTTGCATTATGTAATGCTGTGCAACTTTGTGCTCCAGTATAAATATTGCTTTATTTACATTATTTAAACATACGATACATCATATTATGTTATTTCACTTCATGTTGCTCTATTTAACATTGTGCCACTTTCTTAGATTATATAAAGTTAAGCCACTTTAGCATATATTGCATTCTGTTTTACTGCTGTATTTTACATTACTTAAAAATTTGCTATTTTATTTTGCATGATGCACTCTGTGATGGATGATGACTTGTCCAGGATGTACCCTGCCTCTCGTCCAATGAGAGATAGATACATATGACCCTGCAAGGACTACTGCAGGGGTGTGCAACCTGCGGCTCCAGAGCCGCATGTGGCTGTGTGGACCGTCTTCAATGAAACGGCCCAGAAGAAAATGTATTCAAATGATTTTTTGATTTTTTGATTTTTTTTATGAATGACCAACTTTCTAGAAGAAATGCATCAAGACAGCGTAACATCTGTGGCTCTAAATGAGTTTATTATCCAGACTGAAGTCAAGAATGACTCTCTGTGTTGTAAAGGTTTGCAGACCTCTGGACTAGTGGGTTTGGCCACAAGGACCTGCAGAAGACCCAGCTAGGCAGAGAGATATGGACCATGTTTAGTGTGATTTTGTTTTTTTCTTTTCTGGACTTGGGTCATTACGAAAAACAGTAACTTGAGAAGAAATAAATTGTCCCATTGGTCTGCATAACCAGCATCATATCGTGTTTTTTTGTACACTTTCTCAAAGCAAATGCTACAAACGTTTTAAGATAAGCACATAACAATCCTTTGCTGTTCGTTACTTTATTAAATGTTATTCACGTTATGTTAGATTAAGTAACGTTAAATCACTTAATGTTTCACAACATTTGATTAAGCAATGTTGTGTTTTGGTAATCTGTGGTATGGTTAGGGTTATTCTGTGGTGCTGCATTATTTTACTGTGTAACTGTTACATTACACACCTACTGTGCCTTGTTGTGTCATAAAATCTCTCCATAACTCATTTTAAGCTAGTTTGAATTTATGATGCAGGTTAACATTAATTGGCATAAACAAATATTTTGTGATGGTCAGTCATCGATTATGATTTATGCAGATTTAAATGAACATTGCAGTTGTTGATTTATGGTATATACGGCCCTGCCCTAGAAAATACAGCTATAGTTATTGAGCATTGTTACGCTGCAACATGCATACAGAAACAGGCAATGAAGGCACAAACATAAACACACAAATAAGTGGCACAGAAGGAGTGTTATCTTCTTGTTGACTTACTTACTTGCTGCCTCGCAAAACAACTTGAACATTTGATTGCAGCGTTCAAGCTTACCAGAGCTGAGATTGAGATTTATTTTCCTTTCGATTACCTGTCCCTTAATAAGAGAGAGGTAAATTATTTGGTGATTATGGTGCAAAGGGAGGCCCAGAGTCAATCAGTGACCAAATGGAAACTGGATAGAGCAAACATGAGTGATTATGGAGAATGTGTCACTAGGGAAACAAGTGACAGTCATATTCTTAGAGTGCTAAACAACTTTTGGATGATTTTCATCCTCACAGCTTCCCCTGGCGAAAGGCCAGTTCAGGTCAGTTGATGGTATTGACAGCGAAGGTTGACGTTTTCTGAAGACTCCTGATACCCAGAGCTTGCAAAAAAGAAAAGAAAAAGAAAATAAAATATAATCTTAAGCAAGTGCATAGATCCTGTAAATAGACAGGCTTGAAATCGCCTCTCAAACATTTCATCAAAGGGCTCCACTGACTTTATAAATTGTCTTCCAGGTATCATCCACTCACTGTCTTCTCACCAGCCTACCATACTGATACAACCATGTATTATCCCTAAAGCATATAACACTATAAGAAAGATTATTCTTTTATGAAACTTAGATAAAAAAATCGAGTGAGCCTAAATATCAATGAATACACTCCTACTAGAATATGAAATGCACACTTGAGGTTTTTCTTAACAGTTATCTACGGGGACTACTCCTTCATCTGTATGTGAACCCGTCTCTCCTTACATTATAGCCCCGTAAAATCAGGTAAGTATCTGGGAGGACTTCTCTTGCGCTGCAATGTCATAAATTTTCTACTATTAGTCTGTTCTGAAATCTTTTCTTTCAACCATTATTCTAAACCATCCTGAAGAGCTGGCATACCATAACTCACACAAGCACCCATGCTTTGCAGCCAAGCCCCAGAGCTTCCCTGGAGGAGATTAAAGAAGAAAATTCTAAACGCATGGGGAAACATTTGCCGCTTAGAACACTTGTTTTCACTGTCAAAAGAAAACTGGTACACAACGAAGTGGAAAGGTAGGAAAAACTGTTGACACACACAAATGCAAAGTCACAGGTTTGACGGCGTGCTGTTTTCCGCCTCGTGATCCTCGCGGCAGCTAAATGAAAATCATACAAAATGTGCCGCTTTCGAAATGTACGATCTGTCTGCTCGTCTTGTATGAATGCACTTCATCCCATCAGCTGCCACTGTGGGGATACGGGCCTGCTAAATTAAATCTAGCCTGTTGAGAATAAAGCTATTTTTACCAGCATCAAGAGGCTGCGAGTCAATCTGAGTTGGAGCTGCCTATAAAGAAGAGAGGCAATCTTGGTTCTGAATGGGTCTGAACGCTCAATCAGCAATACACTGCACTCCAAAGGAAATAAGGCAACCACTTCCATCCTGCCATTGATTTTTTTCTTCTTTTTTTCTTGTCTGCATGATCACAACCAGTAACATAACTCTACATTATTCTCATGGAGGAGAGTGTCCATGATAATTTGCTGAGGTGAAACATCAATGCTTTTCATGCTCGGAACATTTTTTCTCTCTCTCTTTCTCGAAAGACAGACTGACAGACGGCTTCAGCTGCTTTTTCCATGTTCAGTGCAACTTGGTACAGTCAGTGGTTCCTTATGACCTCAGAAACATGTCATGTTACATCAGTGCACAAAAAGCGATTGTGGGGGAAGAGAGAAGCACCTGTTTCTTGGCCTAACACTTAACATCAGGCAAGGTTTAAGTGACAACCTGGATTTAAAAGCCACTGTAATAGTGGCTCAAATGCTGCGTCATCCAATCTGAGAGGAAATGCAGGGTGGATGAAAGAAAAAAAAAGAAGAAATGTCCGCGTCCAAGTATGTTCAGGAACACTTGAGAACAGAAACACAGTCATGAAGCAGAGTCATATTAGTACCTCCATAAACTCTTTAGCCCAGTCTTTGATATGCTCCACTAAGTGATCATATTTATACAAATATTGTAACATGTTACATGCATGTCCCATTGTCTCCCCGAGTCTTAATCTTGCTGCAGTAATTTATTTTTTTTCCCCATCATGATTTGGAGGATGATGACCTGCAGTGTTATCTTTCTGCCAGTAGGTGGAAATACATGCATATTAAGTGACTGAGTCAGAACCAGAGACGTTTTACTGCAGTGCCAACGGCAAGAGGAGCTTTACAAGTTTAGGACAACACACTAATAACAACCTTATTGTACTGTATGAACTGACTATTACTGGTTTCAAATCAATGTTCCTGTTAAAAGACGAAATTCCAGTAAAACATTTCTTCCGTTGCTCGTTATTTTTGGGTGGGCACAAGAATATTTCATAAGAACGATCAACAATTTTACATTTTGGCCTCTGCTGTGTTTCAAGGGAAAAGCTAGCTTGTTTTGCTGCTGGAGGACTGTGGAGTTTGCTTTATTCTTTGTGGGGTTGCAGGTTTTTACTATAAATTAAATCAAAAAAGAAAAAATATAAACTTTCTGGAGGACAAAAATAGCTCCAGTAGCTTGGTGGGTATTTGAGAAAAGACAGGCAGAGTGCAATGATTGTGATTCAGAGATGTTCACATATCGTCTTTTTCTAAAACAAGTCCAATTCGTGATGTCCGACGGTCAAGACTGGGTCTCAAACCTTATGCCTCACGTCCATCCGAGTCTCAAATCTCCAGTCACAGAGTTAAATTCCTCTGTATGACTGCTATCTATAAAATAATAAAAGCCATATACAACTACAATTACAAGGAATACATTTTTCCACACATATATTTTTTAGCAAAATCACATTAGAGAAAAATAGACAGGCTCAGTTTTCCATTAAAAATAATCCTGTATGCCTGTCTGCAAAATAATAATAATAAAAAAATATTTACTTTAGCACACTGTTTGCTTCAAGAGACATTAATTTCAGCATTATTATTTTTTTGGCGATCCATCATTTTTATTTTAGTTGTTTTACATCCACAAAAACATGTACAATACAGCATGATTACAATAGGTGGAATAAGACATAGAAACAGAAAGATTTGTGTAATTTCAGCGTTATTATGAAGTTAAATGTAACATAAAAAGATTGATATAAACAATTCATATCTAAAGGACCACAAACATCCCTGACAAATAAATCAAATACAAATTAAACACAAATTGTCCATGAGACTCGAGTCACAGATTTTGAATCTGAGGCCTCTCAGGTATCTGAGTATTTAAAGTGTTTTTGTTATTCAAGTGCGACTTTAGTCTCCTAAAAACTGTCATGATGAATGTGGTGGAGATAAGAAAAATATATTGCTCACCAAAGTTATTATTTTTCCCTTACTAGAATAAAACTAAACACAATTTTCAAAATCGCAATGCAGACAAGCAAAAGAATAAATAAGACAAAAGAAAATATACAGTTCAGTTCTGTGCAAATGAAGTTCCACATCCTTCATGTTTATCCTCTGTGGTCTAAAAATATCTGATATTGATTCGCTCTCTATATAGATTTTGTGCTTGTGTCTACCTCCATGGTGAAATCGCTGAACTCAGTTGAGAACTGTGATTCGCGGCGGCCAGAAGCCGCTTTGTACCGAGGCAGTTTCTGCTTCTATGAAAGCGAGATGTCATTTTGAATTACGCAGAGTCTGCTGTGTTCATCTTTGATCTTCAAAGCTCACAGGTGAGGGGTAAAAAAAAAAAAAAAAGCGGGTTCGGACCAACATTCTCTTATTGTTGTTGTCCGAGAGTGAAAGTTGAGATATATTATCAGAAGTTGGCGTTGCGCTGTATTTATACACCAATCAAATAAACACACTCGGCCGCACAAGGCATATGCATCAGCACCTATTCAAATTACTCATTAAATTTTACAGCCGAGAGGGAAAAAGTCTGCACAGCCCCTGACTGATTGGAACGACTGCACTGGATCCTGTGTATTACTCATAAATATAGCAATAAAGTATAGCTCAACAAAGGGATGGAGTGAGAGGGTGGGATGGTGTAAGGGGGCAATGCACAGTCTTATTTGCAGACTTGCAGAAATGTGAGCTGCATACTGATTGTGCTGAAGCCTCCCAGACACTGTGTGATGCCCCAAATCCCACAGAGAGTTGGAAATGGTGATCCTTATTGCACAAAGCCCAGTGGGCCCAATGCTGCACATGCAACACCGCGGTTCTTTTTGAACATCTGGAGGAAGAAATAAGACGTCGGGCTGCTCGCATTCAACAAAAGACTCTTCTTTAGGAATAAACGGCATAGACGCCGCATCCTCCCTGGAATAAAAACAGGTTTTGACAGCTGTAAGGAAAAACTGTCAGTTTTCGTCTTCAGCCTGTAGAGAGGTATAATTACCTCGGCGCAAACTCTACTGAAGCGGTGGACATATGTACAGACATGGAGACTGTGAGATAGCTCTTTTTTTATTCTGATTGCCGTTTGAACCTTGTGTCAACAAAAGCTTGTGCACTTGTATGTGGCAAATGATGGGCTGTATACCTTTAGCAGTTTGACAAAAAAAGTGAATGTTGAAAACAAAAAAAGAAAAGCTAGACGCTCTCCATCAATTCCTTCCTGCAAAATCTCATAACAGGAAGGTGCCAGAAGATGATTTTACTGTCATGATCCTGCTGTATGAGTGTGCAGGATCTCTGCTGGAGGCCGTGGCTGGCCTGCTGCAGACAGCACACCTGTCTGTGATTCACTTATTAGGAGTGCCGGTGGACACAAGGAGCTAAAGGACAACTTCTCTTAGCCTAGTGATCGACCTTGTTGGCGGTGTCAGGTCTAAATCTCAGTCCTCTTGGGACCTCTCCATCCAACTCAATTCAGATCAGGCATTCCTTCCTCCCTCAACTCTGTCTGCACTTTGAAAAACCTCTTTGCGAAACACTTTTCCGCATTTGATATATTTCCACGACGCAAAAATGCCGGCTTGACCTATTGTTTTCTTTCTGAATTTATTGTTTTTGTTCTGTGCATGAAAATCAACAGAAGAGAGCAGCCGCTGAAAGCATCGCAGTGCTCTGCCTGACTCTTGACATTTTGTGCTTCTTGATATGCAGCGGCAGCGGCAAGAAAATCGTATTTGCATTTTCCTGAGGAAAGAAATAAGAAAGTATACTTCTTCATTGCATTTTATTGATCTTAAATGTGGCAGACCAGCAGTGCTCTCATATCCCCTAATAAAATCCAGCAAAAACAAGTCATTGCACTGGTCAAAGTCGATGTGTGTGTGTTTTAATCTCAGTGTAAGTACAGCTGTTCTTGTCAGAGAACATTAGTAAACAAACATCACGAAGACCAAAGAACACAGCAAAAAGGTCAGGGAAAAAAGTTGCAGAGAAGGTTAAGTCAGGATTAGACTCTAATGGAAAAAGTAGCAAGAAGAAAGTTATTGCTGACATAAAGTTGTAAGAAGTAAGAAGTAACTGCTCTAAACTGGAGTAAAATTTTTGTCACATGAAACAAAGATTTTTCTGTTTTTTCAGTGATGAGAAGAATGGTCTTTTGAATCGAGGTAAATCCAAGAAATTCCTATCAGCTATCAAATAGAGGAACCAGCATAGTTCCACTACTGTATCATCTGGAATTACAGATGTTGCTGTAATTCCAGGTTCAGGTTCAGGTTCAACTTACAAAAAAAAATAAAAAATTAAATGGTAAAATTTCATCCAAAAATGTAAAGATTTTAAGTTGAATTGCAGACGTTTCGCAAAAAAAAAAAAAAAAAAAAAAAAAAAAAAAAAACGTGGAAAATTCTCAGATTAAAGTGAAAAGCCTTCTGTTTTTGGGGGGTAATTAACTACTTTCCCGTGCCCGACCCCCATGGGGGCCAT
>CAEFZX010029667.1:0-36638 GCA_903066825.1 Alfaro cultratus
ATATATTTTTTTTTTTATTTATTTTTTTTATATATTTATTGTTTAAAAAAACATTGTCAAAAATTTTTTAGTGATATAAGTTTCATATATATATATATATATATATATATATATATATATATATATACACCCCATATAGGGTATCGGCTCTGCATCAATGATATCTGCGGCAGTGTGATTACTGCAGTTACAAGCCTGACGGCAAAACCTTTCTTCCGTACCATCTTCCTGTTGAGTCTGGGCTCTGAATGCATTGATGAAATCATTGAAACCTGGAATTGCCATTTTTGGCTCAGCTATCCCAACTACAGTCCCAATTTTCCTGATTCCATTTCTTTTGGGAAGCTTCTTGTGTAAGGACCAAGCATCTCCTGCTATCCACACTCTTGTTGGTGACGTCATATTTTATGTCAGCCTCAATGAGAGCTTCAGCCATCCATTCTGGTACAAAAACAATCCAAGACGTTTACCTTTAGTGACGTAATTTGTTGGAAAACCTCATAGTAGTCTGTATCTTGATCAAGGCCTTTTGTATAGGCCAGACAGACCTCTGTGTGCTCAATTGTCTGAATGAACAAATCCCGGCCATCTCTGCCGTAGTCGTTGTCAATGTGATGAAATGAAACCCAGCGCCAGTTGAATTCTCACAATATCCTTAGAACCACCTCTATAACATCTTTATTAGGATGGACCGTTTGTAGGAAAGACAGGAAATTATTTTTCCTTGAAAAGACGGAACTGGCAGCTCCATAACTGACCTGTTGAAAGAGACATTTCAGAACCTTCAAGTAACATTGCACAGAACATTTTTCAGGTTATTTAGAATGTATTGAAACAACTAGCATGCTTACCATTGGGAAGAAATCCATCATGAAGAGCGGGGCAACACTCAGCGTCCCTGTGCTTGTGTAAGAGCCGACCACTGTGACCATTTTGGACGTGAGCCTCTGTGAGTCATTCCAAGGCTGGATGAGACTCTCATCAGAGATGAGGTTGAAAACTCCAGGGAAGTTCTGTGTGTCTGAGCAGAGGTCTAATATTTTATAGCCGAGCGTCACATTTGGCAGCAGTTTGGTAGTTATTGATCTCCTCTATTGCAAATCTCACAGGCTGAAACCTCCGGTAACTTGACAGGATGAAGGGTTGACTGGGGACAGAAAAATGGGGTAGAGGAACATTTATGATTCAGACCCATTTTTTGGTAGATAGCATTTTTTGCTTATTGGGTTGCTGTGGAGGAAATTCTTGATCAGATTGGAAATATCAAAGAAGCCAAATCTCACCAGGAAGTCAAGCTAATCAGAGTAGTCCTTGTTCCATAAGGTCATCAATACCACACTTTCTTTTTAAAGATGTGTCTCTGTCAACTCAGTAAGACTAAACTTTCTTTTCACCCTTATGCTGCAAACCTGTGCTTTTATAACAGAGTTAAGAATGGTGCAGTTGACTGCTGATCTCACTAAAGAGTGAATGAAAACATAAACTAATTAATCCACTACAGTTAAAAATATATTTCTAAGCGGATATATGTATAAAAGTTGCATGTTACAATTAAAGTTAGCCTGTTGTAATTATTCAATTTAATTCATCATGTTAGTGTGTTATTGTGTTTACTATGCTCAAAACTTTGACTCTTTGGCATTAAAGCCAGTGGACCAACAGGTTGGGAGTGATAAGGAAGGTTTAATAAATAATGTTTTCATCAACTGCTGTAAAAGTTTGGATATTGGACTTAATGTGGTTGTTTTAGAATTGAAATGGTCCCCATCAGACTAAGCTATCTGCTCCCCTGAAATGAAGTTAGCTCTCCTCTGCAAGTAAACAACTGAAGGCAGGTGACAGCTTTGCAGATCCCAACTGTAAAATTTGCCTTCAAGGATTTTGTTGAACATCGTATGATGTAACAAAATCCTGGGAAAATCTAGCATTAGCATAATAGGGGCAGTTATAACTTAACAAAATGTTTCAAATGTGCTGAACAAGTTAAGTAACCTTTGGTAAGTTTCTTCTTGAAAAGAAAGGCATAAACAAAGACTAGAAGTCTCACCTTAAGCAGGTAATGGTTTCTGGTTTGTCACAGTGAAGCCTTTTATTTACATGATGGATGTCAAAAAGTCCACCTATTAAATAATCTCCATCCAGCTCAAATTCTGAGACTGCATCAGCCTCATTCAGGGAATGCAGGATACACCCCAGCAGATAGAGATGAGCAATAATCTGCGTCATCTTCACGTCTGTTGTTTGCCACTCTTTTGGAAACCTTTTCGTAGCTTGTCTCTTACATTTCCATGAAAGGTGTTCATGAGTTACTTTGCATACTTTTCATAAGTCTGGGATGAACAAACTCTCATAAACACCTAACTGTAGGATGAGGTGGATTAACAAAGCAGCATGAAAAAGTTGCTTTATCTGCTTGTTGCTACATTCTGGTTTCTGAAAGTTTCTCCTGTGAGGGCAAGTTTGATGACACTATCATGAAAAAAAATCTACAAACTGAGCCAGTTCAGTTTTCAATATACAAATAACATAAAAATAAAAAGGCCTCTCTTGCATTTCTTCACAAACCCTGGTAACAGAACAGACAGGATGTTTACTCCCAAGGCGTTTTTATTTCACTAATTCAGTTGAAGAAGCAAAACCTGAGCTCTGCCAAATATGGGGTGATTACATCCAATAAAAATTCAGATTAGGAGAAAATGACAGTATTACATAAGACCAAAACATAAGGATGATTAAAATACATTAACTAATTGAAGACTATGTTCATGTACAGTATGGACCACTGAGCAACAGTCCAGGTTTTTTGTGCCATTTCTATTCCTCAAGTAGCTTGTAACCCATGTTCTGGATACAATTATGTGTGGCAGCTTTAGTAGTATAAACTACACCTGCAATCGTAAACTTGTTTTCCTAAAAACTCTTAAATTGACTTTGCTTCACCATTCTCTGAGGAATATGAAGGATCCTGTTGCTTGTGCACCTTTTCCCTTCCACTTCCCTTTCCTCTAACATGTTTGGATACAGAAATCTGAGCTTTTTTTCAAGCAAACTTTTGTGACTAATCTTGCTCATAAAAGTTGTCCAACAAAGTCAACAATCTTCCCATTCTTACGTAAACCACATTTTTTGTATAAAAAAAAAAAAAGAATTTTTTTTACTGATTTAGTTGAATCAAACAACTTTTCACTTATATCACATGTTAACATGTGATAGAAGCAAAAATATATCACAATTTTAGTACAAATTTTAGTTTGTACTAAAATTTTTAAGAAATTTAGTGCAAACATTCTCAGAATACTGAGATCGACTTCTTCCTTGATATTCAAACTATTTTACCCAAAACCATCCAAAATATGAAGCCAAGACACTTTCGTACTGTTCCGAAGGGACACAGCCTCTTTAATAGCATTTGGAGTGGAAAAAAAAAAATTACACTTCCATTTTTAAAATCAAGTTGTTTCTTTTTTTTTTTTACTGTAGCACAAGAAAATAACATGCAATCCATGAAAAACATTAAATTCAGCTCAGAAACTCAATTAACCAGTTTGTCTTTCATCAGTTTCAGGTCAGGTGAAACAGATTTTCATATGGGGAAATAACAAGGTGGATGAATGAAAAAGAAAAGATTTCAAAACAAAAATTATATTTTAAAATATATATATACTGTATATACACAAATCCAGACAACCCTTTGAAATACAAACATTTTTACAGGAAAATGTTTTGATCCCTTACTACATACAGTGTAGATCAGTTTAGTATTGACAGATTCTCAGCACTTTGTTAGGAAAGGAAAAAAATCAAAAGGTTCATAGAAAAATGTATGATCGCCACCAACTTCATCCATTTGTTTTAATAAAGGGTGTCAATCAGTTGTCCTATGTTTCCTCTGCAAAAGAAAGAGAACAACAGTTTGCTTGGAATGACTGTTTGTAGCTTTTTTTTTTTTTTAAGTTAAACGCAGATCATAAAGGACAACAACGGCTAGTCTACAAAATCTAAGTCAAACTCCATTTTTGGAGCACCTGGGAAAATGCTCCAAAGAGAAACTGCCTTTCAGAAATTGTTTACTTCATTTTTAACTCAGACGGATGATGTGCTATAGAAACTGATACTGGTTGTGCACATTGGAGAAAAAATGGTTTGGAATATCATTATATGGAATAAGTCTGACACTATGCAAATTTCTGGTATTTCCCGTTTGAGGCTTAATGTTGCAAACTGAAAGACAAATATGAGTGGATTTACGGTAGCAGACTACAGGAGAATAAAGATCAGTAACACCATCCTTGAGATATGCATTCATAAATGTTGAGTGGACTGTCTGAAAATGAGTAAAATAATATATCTAAATACTTAGCCTATGCAACAGTTAAATTATACTAAAGAGGGAAAAAAAAGGATGTACCAAACCAAACAGCCACTCAGAAATCACACTGAATTAATTTGAAGTGAGACATTCACACATTTATCTTTTTTCTGCCCATCATGAATGCATATTCAGATGAAGTGTCACTAAAAACTCCTAGGCAACTTCATTTAGTATTTGTCCAACAAACTTAGGAGAGCAGCAGATACTGAGATCCAGCACATCTATCATTAAGATTCTTTTTAAATCAAATTTCATACCTAATCACATTCTTTTGCAAACAAAATTAACTGATTAATAATATACCACTTAATGTGTTACAAATAAGTAGGGACAACATATGAATTAAAAGTTGGCAGACTAAGATGTGGAGATAATGTGGCACTGAAAGATCCACAATTTTGAAAAATTACTGTAATGTCAATTTAGCTTAGCTTCTACTTGATGAATATTTATTCATCCAATGGGGTCAAAGGGCAGAACTAAGTTTTAACTACTGCTTAAAAAACCTTTTTTTAACAAAAGAAATTTTGGTGACTATTTTTGATCCGTGCTGCTCATATCTTCATCCAACACTGTCAATTATGGATCCAAGCTTAAGATTTTTTATTGTTTTTTATTGTTATGTTTCAATGTTACTCTCCAGCTTACAAAAAAAAAGAAAAAAATAATCTCTAATCTTCATCACTCCCTTCTAGCTGTGATGACTGTGTTTCAAATGAGACTGAGGCGAAGGGTAAATTGTAGTTCTTAACTAGCAAAAGTTTTCCCTGTGTCTTCCTTGCCTTTATATGTCCTCTTCCCGTGTGTGAAGGGTAGGTATCTGTACTTGATCATATGCTACAGAGAAAAGGGAAAAGAAAGAGAATTAGAGACAGGCAGGTTCTGATTAAATGTTTTCATGACACAAAGAATGGAGATGCACACTTTTTGTCAAACAAATAAAGCAATAATTAATCTAAACATACTATACACCAATATTTTAAAAGGTCATGTGCATAAGAGCTGTAAAATAAGATTGTCTGTAATGTTAAAGAATTAATATTGTGGTTTTTCCACTTTAGTTAACTTTACTGAGATTAAACAGGTATATGTTTTGCTTGTTTAAAAATGTATAAATATATTTTTCTGCTTTAATGTTCAACAGAAGTCTGCATTGTTCAGCTAAGATGTCCTTCTCAGCCATACAAAATATTTTCTGCCCAGCCCACAAACCCTTACAATTGACTAAGGTTATCTTTGTTGCTGTTATTTCAAATGTTAATTTTATCCATTAGCCCAAACAAGCAATAATTTCATACACTCTTTGTTTTTCCAATTGTGGTTTACCTTAATCTGCCTCTTCATGGTGATGCAAAACAGCATGATGAAGTACATTACGAGTATTGGCCAGAACACTGGGACATTGAAGGCATCGAAAAACGTGCAAATCATGGCGATGACGATGCCTTTTGTTGCAGAGTGCCTGTCACAAAAATCAGAGGAAGAGAAGACTTCTGTAAGGTTTTAAATGTTAAATTAAAATTTTTAACATTAAGATAGTGTTGTGGAAAATTTTATTCAAGTTAATATCTTCTGTTTTTATTAATCTGACGATCATGTCATGATATGTTATTAGTTTTATGCTTATGAACTTGTACCAAATTAATGTTTCTGAGCTTCACACTAAAGGTTAGTTGTTACAGAGATGATGTTCTCTGCAGCTGTATGGGAACCAGACTGTCTCTCATATGCTTATGATTCTCTGTCCAGAACTTATGGTGGTGAAGAGCACGGCGGGTGTATAGATACAGGTGGAGCGGAGACTCATGCCGATAAATGGAACACAGCAGGCTACTGTTGCTGAAGCTTAGCACAAGTGTCACTCACTTTACAACAAACCTAATCTGGATATGAACTGAATGCTTTTAAAACTCTGACGTTCAAAGCACGCCACATGTGGTTGCTAAAGGACAACTCAAATCATTAATAAAGTACAGTATGTTATCAATCTAATCTTAATGAGCAAAAACTTACAAGCTTCAATCATGATTTTTTTTTTTTTTCACCAAAGCAGTTCCAGTGTTTAACCAGGGTGTTGCCATATAGACAGTTCTTCACTGATTCTATAAGAAAATCAGACTAATTTTCCAAAACCTGAGAGTAAAAATGGAGGGATATCATTGCATCACTATGCAATGATAGTGCATAGTGATGCACTATCACTATGCATCACACTTACTGGTATCAATCAGTAAGTGTCAGTTTAATCACGCAAATCAAATTATTTATCGGTGTATCTTTGCCATGTTGCCAGCCCAGTTAACATGCCGTGTGTGTCAAAGTTTAGAGAGTTTGCTGACATTGTTGATCAGTACCAGCAGTGTCGAGAGTTAAACAGGTTTAGAGGAAGCTTTGTTAACTTCCCTTAATGTTTAAAGGCTGAAGACATTTGAGAATTTAGTTAGAAATGGCTTTTATTGGCAAAAATATTGTGGAGGGGGGTGTGCCAGTAGAGTTGTTGCATCTGGTTCCAAGTCATAACATCTACTATTGAAATTAGTCTTGTAGTGTCTAAATTATTTATGTTCAAGTTTCACTCTTTTCTACTGAAAGTCATCATCTTCCTCCAAACAAATTTTTTGTGACTAAATCTGTTGCCACACAGATCATTCTACAATAAAAAGTAATTTGCCCATCCCTAATGACAACACAAAGCCAGACCTAGCGCTGAACTCTTACCAGAATTTAAATTCAGGCAACCTCCTGATGAAAGGGCGGAACTCCTCGTTCTGCTTGGTCGGAAGGGATGGGCCCTCATCTGCAAGAGAAATTAAGTTACACTGTGCATTCCAAAGGCTTTAACGATCCAAAACAACAAACAGGATATAGAAAGGGACTTTGTGGCACTTATTGTTACTGAAACCAATTTAGCAATAAAATTAAATCACATTGGAAAGTAGCCAAAAATCTATATTGAATAAACATAGCAGATACTTTGTTGTTTATTACAAAAACCACACAACATAAAAAAACGTTATGAATATAAGTGTCCACTTGCCTTCATCAAGTAAAGAAGGATCCACTTTTGGCGACAGAAATGCAATGAACAGGTTGAGGTGGTAGATTCCCAAAGCGTACGTTACTATATACCACCCCTGAAAAGCAACACAAAAACAAAACATAAAAAAACTCCCGGAAAGACAGACAGTTTGTTAATCAAATGTACCCCAACCGATGATCACCGGACGCACAGGAGAAATAAGATTCTCATGGCTGATTTTTGCAGTCAAGGTTTTCTCAAGGTGAATATGGATTTGGAAAGTATTTTAAAAAAAATATACAAGTAAAAATTCCTAAAAGGTTTTAATGGTAACACATATGTGTATGGAAACAGGAGTTATTTTTAATCAAAACGATATGCGCATTCTGATTTGTGGAGAAAGCAGGGATAATAATCACCTGTAGTATGTACACTCTGATCATGTAGATTGCAGTAAGTAGTAGAGTGAGCGCCCATCGCACCACATAGAAGGGTGTTGACTTGTCAAGCCATGTCTGATAGACCTGTTGAAAAATGAAGGAATTTTTGTCAGCAAATATGTACAATGCCACTAACGTAATATCAGTGACGTGTGTGAACTGAATGATAGTCACCGTTCCAACCCCAGTGAAAAAGGCAGCAACTACAGATGGTTTCCCATGGATTGATTCTCCAACACTGTCCCCTTCTGACATCCTGCCACAAACCAGAAAAAGCATTTTCATTATTGGCGGTATTGGTGATTTATATGAATGCTACTGGTCTCATTGCAACCTCAAAAACAGTTTTTCATTTGCCCTTGCATGCTGCAGATTTGATAATTGTTGAAAATGTAAACTTACCCACAACATAATTATATATATTTTTTTGTTCCAGTTAATAACAAAGCCTTACTGTTGAAGTTTGCTCACGCAAAATGGAAGTTTGATTTACTTTCTGAGGAGCTGGATTTTATAAATAACCTAGCATTAAGTTTTCAAGTACCTATATTTCAAATCTCACTTTGTTTGATACATCATCATTTGAATAGCTCATACAAAGTCCAGTTTCTATTGACAAATGAAATTTAACTATCATGGTGTATGTCACAAGAACATGATCATTTTGTTGAACAAAACAACTACCCCATATCGTTCACAACATTTGGTGATTTTAGTGTGGTCTGAAGGTCTTTTAATGCTCATTCAGATTAAATTGTTTCTTTGACATATAACTCCTGTGAAGGGTTTGCTGACATACCCATTATAAGTACTTGTAACCAATCCCTTGAGAGTTTAAAGTTTAGCAATAGACAGACGTATGGGAGAGACTAGATTATGGAATACGATACTGTAAGTCTAACAAATACGACTTAAAGAAAATTCTTTAGGGTCTTACCACGGGTTTATAGATAGATACTAAAAAGGGTAATCAGGAAATTAATTGACTGTTGAATGGCGAATGACTGCTGTTGCTATTGCTAGTTACCAATTCTACCTTACTGAAGCTTACGTTTACGTAGTATATTGCTTATTAATATGAAGAGAGAGGTATTTGCAGAGCAGCTAAATAATATATTATTTTAACTAATATATTTTAACATTAACATATAAGCTGATTTGAAAAACCGTGGGAAACTGTTCCTAGTTGTGGCTAGCAAAGATTTGTTTAATTACAAGCTAACCAGCGCTGGGTTATGTCGATGTAAACAGATTCGCAGGGAATGTACATCGAATAAGTGTGAATGACATTTCATTTGTGACATAAATCTGAACTATCCGCATTAGCTTAAAAATTAGCTCTAGAAATAGCTAACTAGACATGTAAATGTACGCTACCCTTTGGTCCAAATTGTAGCCGGTATGGGTTATGTAGTTCTTGTAAGAGCCTACGCTACATACAATCGTTCGGAAAGCAACGTCATCTACCTACATTTCCCACAATTCCTAAGCAGAGGCAATTGCAGCACCTCGAAAGTACGTGTAGTTCATTACAGCTTCTTGTTTAGTGGTGGGAGCCTGTTAAACGGCTACTAAGAACTACAAATACCAGCAGTGAATAAGAAAACTGGACAACTCACTTCCTGTGATCCGTTTCTACGTTACCAGCGGTTCCGAAGCTAGTTTATTTTAGCATGTTTAGAAAAGCAGTTTTCTCTAGTGAACATGTTTATGTTCAAATAATAACGAAACATTTTTACGTCTGAACAGCAGATGTATTCCACCTTACTGTGGCTCGGTGGCGCTGGCAATTATAACGGAAAACAGCAATGACAGTAATTTCTTACCTGATATGGCCTCTGAGTCACTACCCGGCTCTACCTAGCTAGCTACCCTAGCCACTTCTCGTGTGAACACGTCAGTACTTCCGCGAACACGAGGGCATTTAGTATGGCAGGCCGATGTAACATATAATCACCGACCTCAATTCTCATTCATGTTTTCTACTCCGCCTGTCGCCCAATGACTGCTGGAAAAGGACACCAGGACACCGCGACCCCCCAAGGACAAGGCACTATAGATGATGGATAGGAGGATTCATATCTACTGGTGAAACTTTTTCCTGGTCTATCTTCTTCCACCTAACCCTATCACCCACAAAATGACCACTAAGTTATTAGTATTTAACTTGTATCAAATTATTGAACTTATATAATGTTAAATACCTTGTATTTAACTTGTTAAATACAGGTTAAATACTCGTTTGCTTTATTCATTCCTCTATAAAAAATATTTAATTATGGATATTTGCACAATATCACTCAAAATACAGGAATGAGAAAATACTTGAAAACTTGAGATGTGAGTAGAAACCCTTTATTAATATGATAAGGAGAGACATTAAGGAGGGGAAATATTTTAAATGATGATTTAAAGAAAAACACTGTGTTTAGCAAAATTCACTGAAGAACATCTTACATCGCTTTACAAAACTAGTACAAAAAAGAAAGGATATTTGATCAGAATATTTAAACAAAACATTTTTATTTACATTTTGAAATTCCATTTACCTAATACTGATCATTTGGACATTTAACTTTAAAGCATTAAAGTGCTTGTTCTTAGACCATGCAGTGGTGAGTGGGTGACATTATGTTTCTCACTGAGGAGACTTCAAAAAGAAGCCATTTTCTAAGGATTTCAGAAAATGGCCGTAAATTAGGTTTTTATTTTGGTGCAGACCAAAGTTCTGCACTTAATGTGATGGTATGAAACATTTTTTTTTTTTTGTTGTTGGTTTGAAATCTACACAAAAAACTGGAATGCAGTCATAAAAAAGAACCATAAAGACACACACACACACACACACACAAAAAAACTTTGAAAAGGTCTTCTTCTTTTCTTCTTAATATTTTCCCTTGAGTAACTGGGCATTCCGTTAGTATATTAAAAGGGCTTTGAGGAAAGGTTTTCAGTCTTTGTATAATTGAAAAATGGTTTAAGACTATTCCATGCTATTCCTGCAGTACTCAACATATGGTGACCTTGCCCTGCAAGGACTTTCAAGCTACTCTGAAAATGCATCTTGATAAACAGGGATCTTATTCTTAATTTAATATTTACACAACAAATTAAAATCCAGTCATTTCACTATAATACTGTTTCAGAAGCTTTGTTTTTTTCTGCTGTTTGTGAGTATGTTACTAAAATAAAGGACAAGCACAGTATTTTCTAGAGCATATTAAATAGTAAAAGCTATAACACTTGTTAACATACACAAGAAAAGCTGAAGCCAACATAAGGAAAAATATATTCAACTAAAAGTTATTCATGTTGTCATAGTTAATTAAAAAAAATACATAACTGTGGTATGGTAGCCTTAGCATTGACTTACTATTCAGTCCTAAACATTTGGTTCATACAGCATCATTTAGAATCTAAATACTCTTAACCACATCTATTCCAAAACATTTACAACATACTCTATATACATTTGTACAAGTTAGGGAAAAAAAAAACTGAAAATAAAATAAATAATTTAGTTGAGAAGAAATTATATGCAAACAAACAAAAATACCCCGTAAAACTCTCAAACTGGTGGCTAGCTTTCTACATGTGAACATTATGACGGAAAAAAAATAGTTGTAGGTGTAAACAGTCATGGTTATATCTGTAATTCACTTTGCATGTGTGGAATTGTGTGTGTTATCCTGGGGAGGAAAATAATTTTTAAAGCTATTGAGAATAATCCAACAATTCAAATGGAAGTTAATTCTTTGGGAAAGATCAGAACTCTCGAAACCACCAGACATCCTGATGGAGCACATAAACCCACATAAACAAGCAATTAATTATGTTGACATAAAAAAAAGGGCAGTCTCAGTGAACATCGCTCTCCATGAATTCCTCCTTGATGGAATGCTTGCTTCGGGACTCTTTGCAGTCAGGCATGTCAAAACCAAAGTCAGCCCATTCATCAGGAGCTGGGGTCATCCCAGATGGCCCCACAACGCCAGGCCTATTGGGGATTGTGATGGTGTGGCGGACACGAAAGTGCACAGCCTCCATGACCCGCTGACGTTGCAGCTCCCCGCCTGCTGCCCCGATAGCTGCCATCGCCGAGGCTGCCATGTTGCTGCTGGAGCGAAGCAGCTGCTGGCCGTGGTATTCGTGGTGATGGGTGGAGTTGGGAAGTTGATGAGCAGCTCCTTGTTTCATGTCCTGCAGACCTCGCCAGATTGCAAGGCGAGACTGCTCGGGTATCTTCAGAGCACCTAAATCCTGGGGAAGGCACAGACAAGAATGTAAGAGAATGTAAAATTGTAATAACACAAAAGCACAAAACAGAAGAATTACAGTGCCCTCCTGTGGTTGATGGGGACTGACAGCATTTAAAACAAGTCTTTACGTCAACTATTAAGCAAATTGCAGGTTTAGTGTTTTTGTTGTGCTGTGCTCTTTGCTTGATTTCTTTTACTTTTTCTATAAAGCCAAATCCATAAAGGTGTGTCAGGTAAATGATTAATTTCAGAGTAGTTACCTCCATTGTAAGGGTTTGGAGATGGTAGACAGACTGGAGGCCTTGTGAGGTGAAGTACTCAATGAAGTTCTGACAACCCAGACTGGTGAGAAAACTGCATGGAAAGAAAAGCAGGGCTTCTTAGACCAAAACTACAGCTGAAGGAAGGACTAAAATATTAGCATTAATTATTTAAACACTATTGTAAATTATAATTATTCCTTAGCAGAACAAGGAACATCGACACTTAAGCTTATTGACTACAGTACATTTGATTTAATAAAAGTCAGTAAAAGTACATAATTTGTATAATTTTGTGTCAATATTTCTTTGATCAATTGTTTATCATTATTTTTTTATTTCTGTGTTTATTTTGAGACTGAGTGACAGATTTATTGCACAACTCTATTATTAAGTGCTTATGCAAGGTTACACGGCATGATAGATGCGGTGGAAGCAAGAGCATACACATGCATTTATATTAATGATTCATGAGGACATTCTTTGATTTGCTGAAAAACCTTTATTATAAATACATGAAATATTAAAAGTCGTGGTAATACAAAGAGGTTGTAAAAAGAGTTTGTCTGTACATTGTAACTGTTCAAATATTCAAAACAGCCCCCCAAAAAACCAAAAGGATGGTGTAGCAAAACTGTCAAATATATCTTAAAGACCAGGGACTGTACTGACACATTATCCTTAACAAAATATATATATATAAAAAAATAATGTGGGGAGAAAAAAAAGCTTTAAATTAATACAACTTAAACATTTCCTTTATGGAAAAATAGCAGTAGTGCATTGCAAAGCCAGACTGTATACACAGTGACAGAATGAAGGATTTTTAGATCTAAGTTTGTAACTAATAACAAATCGTTGCTGTCGGACAGAAATTTCACAACTCCAAAAAAATGCACCTTTACAGGAAATGTAAGTGAATTCACATGTGACATGCTCATCGATGTATTTCAATAATTATCAATGGAACCACAGAGAGGAATGAAGAGTGAGCAACTGAGTTGATTCTCACAATAAAGCCAAAAATAGAGGTACAAAGTTTTTGCCCGACAGCGACAAAATGCTATTGCAGGCATAATGAAGGTCAACACCTCTTGACCACCTGTGCTACATAAACAGACATTTTGATGTTTTAGGTTCGTGCCTTCGTGGTCACCACAAAGCATTTTAACAGCAGTTCTGAAGTCAATGCAGAATGCTAGACAATACGACGGCCCAATTATGGGGTGAGAAATAATAATAATAGAAAAAAATACCAATATATATTTTGAAAAAGTGGACCTTCATTATGGCGGCAGTTATAAGGTATAGAGATTTGCATTGTAATTGCAAGCTTTTGTAAAGCAGCCATAATCACACCAAACTGTCTACATTTAGACATCACCTGGCAAAAAGTAAACTTAAACATGGCCAAAATAAAAAAAAAAGTAACCACTGAACCATCAACATCCCACTATTTCACATTTAACCCAACAAGTGCATCTGACTGCCGGCTGGCGTTTTACAGTTGGCTAAAGAAGGAGTGTCACTGCAGGGTGAGGTACCTGACAAGGCTGGGGTCAGGGTTATAAGGTGGCGGGCTGCAGTGGGAAGCAGACACTATATTCTGACTGCTGTGGCCACTGTTCATGTCACCGTTACCCTGCATGTGGTTGCTGTTGAGCATGCTCGGACCTAAGGGGAAGAGAGGAACGATCAAGAACTGCGTCTTACTGGGTTTGTAACGGATGTGCTACAAGTCTAATGGCAGATTTTAGGACAGATCACGAGAGTGTTGCAAACACTTACCCATGTGAGCAATGGTGGGGTTGGCATTGGGATGCTGCTGAGGTTGGTGCCCCACCATCTGGTTGAGGGACTGTGTCTTTCCGAAGCCGCTGTGTGAATGCATCTTGTTCATGTTGGACAACGGAGAATAAGAGGAGGGGGATGCTACATGGTTCCTGTTGGAAGAAAATAACAAAATGAAGGATAAATTTAAGACTTATATTACATACTTAGATTACCTTATATCAAAAATATTTTTTTTATCCCAAAAGAGATCCAGTGTGGTAAAAAGTATTAACAAAACCAAAATCAGCCAGCATAATTCAACAATTAAACAGTAAAATGTCTCAGGAGCATTTTCACATCAGTTATGACATTTGTTTTTGCGCTGAGCAGTGCTGGTGAACTTTTTCTTCTTCAGTCATAATTCATGCACAGTTGTAGCATGTGTATGCTTTAATTGAACTCACGGTCTCTGCAGCAGCTGTTGTTGTGTTTGTTGTCTGTAGGAGTCCACCAGTGGCTGCGGTACCAACTCAACCAGCTCCAAACTATCTTTAATCTTCATCAGCAGCTCAAAATTCTCCCGCCCACGAACCTGCACACAAAGACAGCATCAGCAATAATGACGATCAATAGTCAGTACCATTGACAAACTACTGTCACTTTTAAGAGGCGACAAAATCCAGTTTGCACAGCAGGGGACGCTAAAACCAAGCACACCAAGAACTAAGCAGAATAACTGAGCTTGAGACCTTTCCTATTGACTGATATTTACGAAAAGCGTAAATTCCTTTAAAATTGTGTTTCTTGCTTTAGGTCAGTTTGCTTCAACTTTATGCTGGGAATGTTATAAATAAAATAATATTTAAAACTCCAGAAAAGTTGTTTTCTGTGTCATAACAACGTAAAATGAGCTTGATTCGAGATCTGTGCCTTGCAGTGATTTTGTGTAGAAAAATAAGGCAATCGGAAATTAATGTCTGCGATGACTTGTCTATTGCTGGATTAAATTTGATAGCTTACATTGCTAAAAAATCAGATACAGACAAAAGGTTTTAATTTATTATTAATAGTAGAAGGAAAAATCTGTCAAAGTAATTCTTACAGGAATATAGTAAACCTCTTCCTCTCCATGCCGTCTTTTTCTTATGTTGATATGTGGACTGGAAATATTTGGTGGACTCTGTTTAAAATCTGCAAACATCAGAAAACAATGTCATTCAGGTTTTAAAAACTAAAAAAATGCACTCTTGACTTTTGAAATATTTTCGCAACACATAGATAATTATTCATGTTATCAACCCACTGCGCTTGTTGGCACTTCCGTTTTTGGCCACGCTGTCATTCAGGGCCTGTTGCTCCCTGAAGTGGTCCTCATCTGCTTTGCGGTCTCTGCCAGGACATGCGCATATCCGACCCTCAAATGATCGTCTGCCCAACACCTGGCCACTACAGAGGTAATCACAGAATTGAACATGTTAGTTGGCAAAACTTTAAATGGTCTAATATAAATTGAATTAAAATGACAGAAAAAGAACTGAAAAGTTACTTTAATGCTCATCTGCTCTGCTGCAGACCTGTCAACACTTTGACTTTTAATCATCAAAAGAGCATTTAGACTTAGATCAACACATCTAAGTCTAAATGCAGCGTAATTTAAAAGAAGAGCTATTGTGGGGAGTCTTGTGCCAATTACTTACTCTCTGGTTTCCAAAGTAATGATGATGAGAATTGGTCTCCTGTTCATCCCACCCACACAGCTGCTGTTGCACATGAAATTATAAAGGATGGTAGTAAACTCAGTCCCAACCTGAAACACAGCACAACATATTTAGGCTAAACTGCCTTAGTCTGTCTGACACTTTCAGATAAGTTTCAGAATTGTTATTCCTCAAGCTATTACTTTCATAACATTAATTAACCACCAGGGGGAGATGTTGTAGTGCACTTTGATGTGAGATGAGACAATCGTGCCTTTTATTGCCCTCCACAGGTGCAATCACAGACATGATGATGCCTGTTCATGTCTGCACACGCCCAGACGCTTTATTTATAGATGTGCCTACTTCGAGGTACTTGTGTGAAATTCTCTTTTTCTTTGCAACAATCTTGACTTGTGAGTTTAAACTTGTTTCTAATTTCAGTAGAAAATGCAAAGGCATTCAAATACTACCACATATTTCCACTTGCTTTTTTATTCCTTTCCTGTTCATTTGACATCTGTGAGACTTTCCTGTCACAAGAATTTACTAAAAGTACATAACTTAAAGAGGACATGTCTTCAAAGATTTTAAATCACAAGTCCTTTAGAGTGTTATTTTTTTCATTTTGCTATTAGACCCCTGTTGTCTGTCCAACACTGAGTGCATTAATGTCATTTAAAGAGATCACAATGAACATAAAGTTTTCCTTCATGCAGATGATGTCTTTCTATTTATCTCCAAATTTCTTGACTGTTTGTTTTCAGTTCTCATCCATCCAACCAAATGCATTTCATCGTTTGTCTCACTTATTCACAGAAATGTTGAACCACCAACCTGCGGAGCTTCATAGGGCACAAACACACTTTGCCTGCCAGTGACTGGATCATCCACATACTGACAAAGGTTGCTTCCCTCTACTCTGATCAGGTGACTGGCTGGAGCTGTTTGACCTGAGGGGACAGTAAGCATTTAGTTTGTCGACTTACATCCAAACACAGGATGTGTTTCAAGGGATTCAGTGTAAATCCCTTGAAGTGACTACTGTGACATTAACTCAAAATTAATCAACTGAATTGAACTAATAAACAAATCTAAGCTTTTTTTTTTTTTTTTGCTACATTTCTTTTACATTTCGCATAATATTATAATGTCATGTGAAATGTAAAGCTTGCTTAATTGTACCATCATTGAATTCACGTCCAAGTTCGTGATTGGGGCACCGTTTGACAACCTCTGTGACGTGCTCTGCCTTTTTGTAGACTGGCATAGCTCGGATGACGCTCCCGTGAGGAGGAGAGGACGACACCTTGATCTGGATTGGGCAGGTTTTGGCAATCTGACAGTAGAGCTTCTTCAGTAAAGGAGAGTACTAGAAAAAGAAAGAGATACCAGAAGTTAGTCCCGTGGAACAATGATAGTAATAATAATATTGAGTTTTTAAGAAAAAAAGAAAGTAAATTGAAAATGAATGACCAGAAATGAAAGTGCTTTCTAGTCACATATTCTGGGAACAATTCAGCTGATATGTTATGCTAACATGTGTAACATGATAGCATATTTTTCTTTCTTTTTGAAAGTAAACTTGCATCTTACATTGAATGCATTTTGAATGTGAAACTGTTTGACATATAAGCAACAGTCACAATGATTGCACAAACTCACGACATTATGACAGCCAATGAATGAAATTAGCGCAGTGCACTAATAGCATGTTTGTCACAAAAATGTCTCAAAGTGCAGAGAAATAAATTCACTGATTGAAAAACTGAATGTAAGTGCAGACAAAACAACAAAAACAGAAGAACATGTCTGACACAAATATGAACAAGAACACGATTATACAGGGAAAGAAACAAATAAAGCTGTTAACCAATTACATGAAAATTATTTAAAAATATGTGATCAGATGTAAGCCTGTCACTAGAAATAAATTACAGTATATGTCTGACTGGATCTGTTGACCAGAAGTATAAAAAAAGCAACTGGAAATCAGCAGACTAAAAGAAACAATGTTTTTCTCTTAAGTCGTTCAAGTTGATCTCTCTTAACAAAAAAAGTAAAAAGAAAATATGCTGATCTGTGTTAAAGCCAAATCTTTTGCAAACCCTTAGTTTACAATCGTCTGCACTTGTACACGCATGCATGTGAGAGTGTAAGTGCCAGAAACACATGCATAAAAATACTTAGCAAGAAATAAAACAGGCTCAGCATGCCACAACTCAATCTACAACCTTCCAGGAAAAAAAAACAAGAAGTCTGTTCAGGCTTGTACAGACATGCTGTGATGTGCTAAAAAGCAAATAAAATAGCACCTCCCATAGGAGGGATAAAGCACATGCAGCTCTAGATCTGTAATGTAGCATACAAAAACATGAGGGTGGAATCTTGTCTTTTTTCATATATGGAAGACAAGAAAAATAATAGAACCATAGAATTAATAGAATCATTATGTAAGTGGCTCTGGATGAAATCTGTAAATGTAAAATATCAGCTGTGATTCATCTTTACCTATTATTTTCCAATGATAAGGGTTTCAAAAGTGAATAATTTGACAAATTCCAAAAATAATAGAAGTCACTTTACATTACATGGACCGGTCTACTGGTCACCTTGGAAGTGGAGTTTTATGAACAATACATTTTTGAGACATTTTGGGTCTAACAACAGATGTAGTCTAGAGTGGTAAAGTCCTAGTGACACTTAATATCTCAAAAGTCTGATTTTTGTATGAGCAGGGAAAACACCACTTGTAAAGTTTACAAGGTTGAGCTGACAACACTTTTCTGCGTCGACGCTCTTTCTCCAGGAAAAAAGAGTAAAAAAAATTGGATAAATCACAGAAACATAAAAGAACTTTTTTATAGGAAACTCTGGGAGATGTGAAGTCATGTCTCCATTTCATTCAGACTGCAAGACAGAGGAAGAGATCAAGACTTTCAGCAGGCAGCAAGAAAGCTTAACATATTACTGAAAAGTCGCTGTGCTTTTGAGCTTTTAACGCCATCAGTCATTGGGTGAGAGGTGGGGCACGCCCTGAACAGGTTGCCAGTCCGTCACAGTGCAACACAGAGGATAAACAACCAACAACACATATTCTCACACATAAAGGCCACTTAGACTAACCAGGTAACCTAACAGTGATGTTTTTGAACTGTGGGAAGAAGCCAGAGTACTTGGAAAGAAACCAGGAATTCATGGGGAGAACATCCAAACTTCAGGCAGAAAACCATCGACTAAGATTTGAACCCTGGGTCTTCTTACTGTAAGGTAACACTGCTACCAACTGCCCATGCATGCAGGCTTTACATCTTCTTATTTTAAAATTGGAAATAGGCCACACAATTCTGATCGCTGAATATCTCGTCATTGTCCAGCCACTGTTGAAATCCTTGACGGAAAGCTAAACACTGGTGTGCCTCATGGATACAATGATGCATTGTCTTGCATCCTCTGCTACTGCTTAAAGAAAAGTATCTCCTAAAAATGGATATTGTTATTTGCAGCAAAAAAACAGGTTCTTTTGTCTCCTTAGTTATGCTTTTTAGTTATCCAGTCATAATTTGTCATTTCTTCTTCACCACTTTTTCAGGCGGAGGCCAGAAGGAGATTTGGTAGACATTGAATCAGCATAATTAAGCTAATGTATGCTGACTTATGATGGGTTGTTCTAAAACAGCAGTCCACCCATAAAATGCCCTTTGTTCATTTTATACACATCCATATACACAGGTAAGAGGGGGCTGACAACCAAACTGCACACACATGCCCTTAGCCATGAGCAATGGCAACGATGGAAATACCTGTGCACAACATTACTCCATATAATTTTCCCTAACAAGTCTCAACAGCCCCTCTATACTGTGAATATTATGTTTCATTTTATTTACTGAATTTTGAACTTTTCATGTTACTGCAATCACTCATGCATTGATAAACTATTGGTTTGCTTTCTAACAGAAATTAATGGAACATAAATGTGAAGGACCAAAGAAAATGAACCTTCAAGAAATTATAAAGCGCAGTAAGTTAATAGTTGATGGACATGATGGTATCGGATGTGGTGACTGTGTTCCATACTGTATGGAAATTATTTTTACTGATCTTAAAATTAACGATAAATGAGTTTTTATGGCTTGACTGAACTCAAATCAGATTGTAATAAGTCATTAGTATGTCTTTAGACTTTGTTCAACTGGTTTTGTTTTCCCAACAAAGTCTCTTTATATTTCAGTATTTTTTCACACTTTCAACATTTAGATACATTTAATTTAATTTCTGTATGTTTTCAGGATCTCCCACATGATTTAAAAGACAATAAGGAATCTACAAGAAAAAAATGAAGTGGTTCATATAATGTGAAATAAAAAAGTGCTTTGTCATAGAGCTGCTGCAATTCACTACTCCTTAGACTCTTATGTCTCCTGTAATGTTACATATGTTAAAGCTGATTTCAGCAGCGAAAAGTTTTTTTTCTTAATTAGTCTGACCTAATATTAAATGTAATAACTGCAAAAAGGGAAAATAGTAAACATTTTTGTGTTTTTATCCTCCCAGAGTATATTTTGCTCCTTATTGTGGTCCCCAGTGTATATATTACAAATACTCTCCCCCACACACACCTACACACACACACACACACACACACACACACACACACACACACACACACGCTGACATGCAGGATAATTATTGTGGTCAAAGAGTAAGCAATCAAAAAAAGGATCTGCTGTAGCTCCTGTATCTTCATGTACAAACAAGAGATTATGAGTGATGACTAAACCAAGCTTTATTTCAGATCACAGAGAGAGTGGAGGAGATAATGTTGGAGAGAAAAGAAAGAACATTGATTAGGATTGGTAAAAAGAGGGTAAAATTAGGATCAATGTTTTTTTTTCCTTTTTAATTATCTTAACACAAACAGTTCCAAATTATAGTCAGCTGACAAACAAATGAAAATAATGCCAACAGTTTCATGTAAAATTTTCTTTTTTACCCACTGTGCTGCAGTTTTATTCTTTAGTACCATTTAATACCATTTTTAGCCACAAAATTTGTACCAAATTAAGCTTTGTTGTTCTTTTTGTAGCATACCATTCATAAAACTGAAACAGAGACATTTATAATAGCCCAGAAAAAAAAAAACATGGTCAATTTTATAAAGCGCTGCCACAGATTGAGGAATCCATCCTTTCTTCTGCATAGAAGACCACTGAAGGCAGGTCAGGACAGGCTCCTGCAGACAAGGTGATAATTGCCAGACCATCATCCATGTACACAAGCAGCAGCATGCCTGTTGCAAATTCAGCTGACAAATATTAAATAAAGCTTGTGCACCTTCAAACTCACAGTGGCACTTAGAATCGCCATAGAGTGTGGATACTTTACATGTCCACATAGTGTTTTTTTTTCCACTTGCTTTGTAATTGTAAATCAAAATGGAAAAGAGACTATTTGTAGCCTTAATGAATTATTGTATTTTCACTTTTATGCTTTACACAAACTCTGACAGAAAAAAAAAAAAATATGACCAATTTAAAATAACATTAATGCAAAACAACAGGGGTGAAATTACTCTACCCAGACTGTAGAAATGCAAAAATCAATTTGCATTTCATAAATCATTTACTGCATTTCTGAAAACCAGAAGCTTAGACATTTTGAGGAATTTGAATAACATCCTATAACATGCAGTGGGGGCAGCAGGAAGCAGTTTCCTACAGTGATGTTTATGCAAGAAACTGACCTGGCCACCACAGTCCATCACTCGTAAATGGTAGTAATAAAATACTGATTATATATGTGGTTAAGTACTAAGTTATTCATCCCTCTGGTAAATTTAGATTTAAAAATTTTATTCAACCAAGGACATTGTTTCTGACAGGAAATAAGACAGGCATCCTAAAAGAAATATTGCAAAACTATATAAAATGAGTTTTTTCTACATTTTATTTAAGAAAACTGTATGTTGACAATTATTTTGCTAAATAATAGATTTCTTTTAACTTAACTCTGCCAGGGGTACAAATATATATATTTGCTCTAACAACTTTTTAGTATAAATTCCCATATTTGCTTGATCTGTACATTCTTCTCTAGAGGCCTACATGTGTGTATCAAGTGAGTTTTCCCAGATTTCATTGCTTGGCAGGGAGAGCATGGTGATGTGGCTGTGAATGATGTATTTGGAAAGTAAGGGAAGGATGCATTGTGCAGGACTTGTTGGGACCTGCGTCCTAACGGAGAGACGCTAATAGCTGGGAAGAGGAGCTTCTCACAAGCTGTAGTGAAGTACATGCTGGAGCCTGCATTTCAGCCGCATCACACACACACGCCCCACACACCCCACTCCCATCAAATGCAGTTTTCATGCGCACAATCACACTCGCGCACACACACACACACACACACACACACATGCACACATGCTGAGTCTGAAAGTATGGAGAGAGGTCTTGTAATTTGACAATGCTGAGGTGTTAGATCTTATTTCCAGTCGCGGTGACGCTCGTCTGCATCCAAGCTAAGGCATCATCTTTAAGAGGCAGAACAGCGGCAGAGTTTCAGAGCTATTATCACTAATGTGTGTTGTCTTGACTAGACAGGGAGGGGGGATTACCAGGATGGCTTAACATGGGCTTGGATGGGATTATGGTGTGTGGAAACATTATGAAAAATGTGGGTGGGGGGGAGAATAGGTTCTTCTGTTCTTTGCCCTCTTTTAATGGTGGATCCATCGGTATGTGGCCATAAATCTAACATTTCGTCACAACTGCAGCTGAAGACCTGAAAGGAAAGGATTTAACAATAAAAGCTTGATGCAACAGGTAGCTCAATTTCTGGTAATCTCCAAAAGCGATGCCTTGCCACCCAGTCTTAGTGGGAGGCAAAGAGTTGGGAAAAGAGGCAACTGATTATAGTCAATATTACCCTGCTGGCATTCCCCACTACCTGAGGCTACAAGGAATGAGCATAGACTTAGATGGTTGACTATATTTAGCAAAGTGACTATATGTATCCAACTTTTCTAAGAAGATTAAAAAAATAATAATAATGAACCTCTAATCTTTGACTGTCTCCTTCCATTTAAAAAAACTGTTATTCTTATATGTTCTTTCCAGACCTTTAATTACAGAATAATTATCTGTCATTTCTTCCTACTTACTGTAACAGTAACCTGGTAAGTATATGCAAACAGTGCTGCCCAAAAAAGAAAAAAAAAAGCTTTTTCAACAAGCCTACATTTTGTCACAAACTTCAATGTCTTTCCTGAGATTGAATGCCATAAACCAACATAACATACTGCACAAGTACTTATGGGAAATTATGGGAGTAGAGCTGGATAAAAGGGCAGTGTGAAGTCACAATACTTTAGACTGGAGCAGATATTCATCAGTCAACAAGCAGAGCTACAATAGAATACATGAGAGCAAAGAAAATTCATGTGCGAAAATGGCCCAGTCAAAGTCCAGACTGTCAAATTTAGTATAGGCTGCAGAACTTGAAACAGCTGTAACTCTCCATCTGATCGACTGAGCTTGGGGTATTTTCAAGAGAGGAATATATTAATGTCTAAATATACAAAGCTATTAGAGACAACAGTCATATTCAATGAATCAGAATATTTATTTTCCTGATGAGACTCATTTGTCAAATAAAAAGCACTTTTTGAAAATAGCAACCTTTAAACAGATATTAAATATGCTTTTTATGAAGTATTAAGAGTGTTTTGTTATTATTCTGATGTAATATTATGTTTTAATTTCCTTTAAGCAGCAAATCATCATAATTAGAAAGAAATACTTAAAAACATCAGTCTGTGTCTAATTAATTTAAATAATGTGTCTGAATGAAAGTTGTTACTAAAAGTAATTAATTTTATAATAGTATTCTAATAATATTGAACATGGCTGCACCTCAAAACACTTTCAGCAGAGAAAGATGGTTATGAAAGGTATCGACTCAGGGAGGTTGAATACAAATGAACAGCACTCAGATTTTATGTGATTTTACAAGCTACACACAACAAGCAAAATTAGGTGCAATATTAAAATTCTCTAATTTTTAAGATATTAAGTTAATAAAGAGACAGAAAAAAATAGCTCTGCTGCACTCTTTTCCTTTTGGAAGAGATCATGTGCATTTGTAGATTTCTTTTTTTTTTTACATCTAGAATTATTTTAATTTCTTTTAGTTATATAGTCATGTTTGTGCTGATATATTTACATAAATTTATTCCTTCCTGTCTGAAAAATAAATAAAAGAATAAAATGAATAAAGTTTTAATTTATAGCAGTGTATGAAGCCATGTCTCAGTTTACTTCCACTTCATGATAATGTGCCACTTCGGGTTAGTTCATCCCATAAAATCCCAATAAAATACACTGACGTTTGTGGTAGTTATGTGATAAAAATATTTTGAAAAGCTTACAAGGTGTAGACACTATTGGAAGAGACTACATATGCTTTCCTTTTGCTTAGCAGATTTCCATAAAAAATTCTTAGAGGCAGGTTTATTTGGTTTAAAAAGAATTGCTTCATAGCTCAAGAAGAGTTTTTTTTTTTTTAGCCCATCCTGATTTTGCTTCTCCAATTCTACAGCCAAGCCCAGAAGACAGAGCTTCTGTCTTCTGGCAGGTTAAAAGATTTAATCTTTTAACCTTATAAAAGATTAAATCCCTCACTCTGATCCCCTTGTTTAATGGCAGTGGAGGCACTAAAATAATCACAGGTTATCTTCTCAATCCCTATTTTCAGTAAAAGTCATTTTCCAGTCAAACCCTCCTTTGTGTCTTCTTTTGAGATGATAGCAAAACAGTTTATCGCCTCAAAGAAAAACAAAAATCAGCCAAGGAGAACTAATGCTTTTCTCTCTGAGCATCAACAAGTGCTTTTTGCCAACATTACACAATGAAAACCAAAGTTGTCATGACATTTTGTAGACGTTCAATTTGACATTTTTGAAAGTGTTTCAATAGTGAATTTATGAACTTATTCAGTTCATAAATTCCAGGTTCAGCTGGAGGTTTCTTTCTGTCATGAAGGAGTTGTTCCTTTCCACTGGCGCCACTTGATCAGGAAGACGGAATGATGCAAAGTGAGTAACCAAAACCACAAGTTGGACTTTCTTACATTGACAACTTTGTACCAATTGGCATCACAAAACAAAATTTGACTGCATAACGAACAACCAGGTTCAAATTGGAATGTATGTGGTTAAAGTTGAACCTGATGATTGGGTTGTATTAAACTGATTTGATACTTTCTTTTCACGAATTAAACATTGCACAGTTTTTTAAGAAGACATTTGTTGTAAACTTTATTTAATAATTAAAGCTGAATTGAAGCAAACTGAATTGAACCTTATAGCTACGTTAGATCAAACAGACTATCTTTAATTCGCCCACAGAGACGTTTTGTGAATTTGATGTGTTTTAGACACAAAACTTGCTCTAAAGCTGGGGTCAGCAACCTTTACAAGAGATTAGTGTTTACTGCAGAACTTTAAAAATGATTTGTCTGAAGATGTCAAATATCAAAAGTGTCTACTAAACTGTGTGAGGAGAATTCTAACTTTAGGGTTTTTTTATTATTCAAAGTAATCTCTGTAGTTTAGTAGGTTGGTAAGAGCACCAGCACTATAAGGATCTTAAGCCTGTTCACTTCAAATCTCCGTAAAATATTTGCTTCGTTTGCTAGGAATAATTCTTTATCATCTCTATCAAGTATCAGGCGAAAACACCAAATTTTAAAAGCAAACAGAGGGATCTGTTTCTGGCTCATTGAATTATTGTCTTCCAGTTCATCTTTTTTTTATTCTGTTGTTTTTGGGTTATGTGAATGCAATGTGACTGAAAGATTTAAAGAAGACAAAGAAGATAAGGAGACAGAATTTATCAGAGGATAGAAAGGAAAACTTTTGGGCGCCAGAGGTGACAACCATGAACGTGTGCTAAGATGGGGAAGAAGGAAAAGACAGAGAAAGAAAAGTGGCAGGTCAAAGACCACTGCTCTAATGTCCAAGGCAGGATCTTCTTACATCACTGAGGACAGACTGAAGGAGTCCATCACGCATGGTTACTCCAAGCAAACACACAGGCCCCGAGGACTTCAGCCTCACACACAGTGTGAGGGAAAAGCGGTTTGTCTCTTGTTTCTCTTATTTCAGGGAGGTCAACTGTGTGACAGTCGGAGGTGACACCTTTCCAGCGAGAGGTTTCTCATTGGTTTGATGACAAATTACGCAGCTCCCATTTCACCTGTCTTTCACCACTGTCCCATCACCTTATACTCTTTTATGCTTCTAATGTAAATATCCTCGCTTAGGTTTCTCTCAGGGAAGTTCCTCAAACAGAGATGACGATCAAGACTTTCTTGGCTGACTTCCACTTTTTTCTGGTCTGACGTGTTTTCGGTTTTTGCAGATTTCAATTTTTATATTTTTTTTTACTCAATAAAATACAGCAAAAGAACATAAATAGGTTCTTGGATAGTTAGTAAACACATTTTTCCCCCCATTTGGATCTCAAAGAATCTGTCTGAACCTGAACCTCAATTCTGCTAAACTAAAATAAATAACCATCAAATTACATACTCTTGGTTGTTGGATTATAAACAAAATATAGTGAGAGTTGATACACTTCATAAGCAGTAAAAAAAAAAAGAAAAGGTTTACAGATTTGGCATGCTGATGATTATCTAAATCCAGTCTCTGGTCGATTGGTACTTATTCAAGCTTTGCTACTGATGGAACATTTTTCACACATTGTGTGGATTATATCAGCAATACATATGTGATGTTGTCCTAAGCCTATGTTTGATGGAACGTTCGGCATGTCGTCTGATGAAGATCTGTAAAAGCTTGCATAATTGATTGTGTTCGGCCTTCCCTCTATCCTAAAGTTCGGTTTCCCACAATGCATATCTCAAAACTTCCCAAGTTTGATCGTGTTAGTCTTTCATTATTATTACTACCATGTCATCTGCACAAACACATATTTACTTCAACTCTTTGATGCATATTAAATGCCATTATTTAAATATTCTCAAAACTATTACAGAATATGTCACACACTTAGGACAAAATGTTTCTAAGCAGTTCCATTGGATGAGACTTTCTCTGCTGTTCTCATCAGGCAGATTTCTAAAAATTTTAATAGAAGACAAGACAAATCACTGGACCCGCTTTTGCATGCACTCAACACGCCTGCACATGTGCTGGCTGGGGTGAATGTGTGAGAATGAGTGTCTCCGTCTGAATATTGATGAGTGTGTGACTAACACTGAGACAGAGAGAGAAAAAAAGCTCCTGCATGCACAGACAAGGAAACTGCATGTCAAGGCCTCAAACGTGTGTGTGTGTGTTTGTCTACTCACGGTCCATGTGGCGGACTTGGCGGTGCTGGACTGCTGGAAGGACACCTGGAAGGCATGCGGCCCCGGGTAGTCGGTGTTGGAGGGGATTGCTGGGGCAGGGGACAGGCCCTCAAAGGTGGAGTTGGGCTGGGAGTAAGGCGAAGGGGTGGGCACGGCCGACGAAGAGGTGTTCTCGGAGCTGTAGGGGCTGGCGGACGTGGCACGGCTCCCCAGGCTCTCCATGCTGCTGCTCAGCAAGTTGTACTGGGACTGGGGGGAGAAGCCAAGAGGGAAGAGAACCAAACAGGTGAAAAAGGGAGGGAGCAGGAAGGCAGAGGGAGGACACAGCTAGAGGTGCGAGAGAGACAGAGGTTTAGGAAGCTTAAGGGAGGTCAGGTTACAGAAGAAGAGGGAGATCTATGTGTGCACTGTGTGTGATGCTGAATGCAGAACTGAGTAGGTTTCCCACATCTGCACTTTTGGTTAAATGTACGCATCATAACACTCAAAGCTGCATACAATTTAAGGGCGGTCATACAGAGGTCCTTCCTGCAGCTTCCTTGTAGCCATGTGACGCATGTTGTACAACACAGACATGACAAGGTTTGCCTAAGTGAATGCCCTTTCCCATTTTTTTCTCTCCAGCGTGTTTGTGAAGAGTGATGATGTGCTGTATGTAAAAATAAGTGTTAGTGACTTTTTTTAGGCCCAAACTTGGTTGTACATAAACTACCTTAAGAGTTTTCTGGCATAGGATGTCCACAAAAACCCACACAAAAGAATGAGTTAAAAAATTATAAACTACATAAACAAGTTCAACCGTTCACTTTGCACGATGATCATTTACAGTAATTTTCTTGATGTATCTTCAATAACTAGAATCCATACAATTAAGTGAAAGTAATAGTAAAAGCGATCTAGATTTTAAAAGCTAACCAGATTTTTTTAATTTCTGATTTAGACACATCAAGAAACTGCATTAGAAAAATAAACTACCATCCAAAGAAAATCAAAATTTTCTTTTACCTTCTTTTTCACGTAGTACATCCTCTAGAGCATTGGTCTCATTGTTCAAATCTTCCGCCAGTCAAACGTCCAAACACAACAGAGCACCGCAAAGTGCAGGAGCATAGCCTAAAACCTCAGACCTCAAGCAAGGTGTGCATCAGTGGACATGTTCTAGCGCACACTCAAGGCACATGTGCTGCCAGGACAAGGGGAAAAAAAGGTGAGGACTGGTGTGGAGAGAGAGGAATGATACACTGAGATGAGGGAGAGAAGCGGAGAAGGAAAAGAGGGATGGGAACCCAAAAAATGGTACGACATTCTAATTATGGCATGCCCGGACTTAGACGGCAATGCCGGGGCGCATGTACACACATGCTCCAAGACACCTTGTAAAGGCCTACTCTAAGTCAACACTGTCTGGTCTGACATCGAGAGCAAGATACAGGGTGTGAGCGAGGAGAGAGAGAGAGAGGAAAAAACCCCACAAAAGAACAGAAGTTCAAAGGTCAGAACCCCCACCTTCCTGCACTGCAGATCAATCTCACTCTAAATACGAATCTGAATCGGCTGTATTGGTGAGGTTTGTGTGCACAAACAGGGAATTGGACTTTTTGGTTTGTCCACACAAACCTGACCAATACAGTCAACAACACAGTCAGGTGGTCAGCTCTCTCAGAAGCTGAAACTTCCAACTGCTTTGCAAGCATGATAAAAAATAATGTTATATATTTCACATAAATTGGAAAGTAGACAAAAGTTTCAAGCTTTAACTGATGGGCTTTAATTTCTCAACTGTATGTTTGCCAAAATACTAAGTGTCCACCGATTCACAGTTTTTATTTTTCAATTAAAGTGTACCACATGGACAGAGTGACTTTATTCATGTTTTTGTGAAAAGGCATTTCAAGTTCTTTAAAAATGTAGTTGCATGTGTTTCATTGAAGAGCACATTTTTCAACGCAACGTCAGATAAATACCATTGCAATAAAAAATGGACCCAAAAAGCCTGTGTTGTATTTGGTATATTAATCTCTCTCTTTAAATAAGAACATAAAAACTTTTTTCTTTTTCTTTTTATCTTTCATATAATGTCTTGGAGCCATGCGACAGACTGGCGACCTGTCCAGGGTGTACCAGCCTCTCGCCCAAAACGTTCACTGGAGATAGGCACCAGCACTCCTCCTGACCCCACTAGGGACAAGGGTGAACAGAAAATGGATGGATGGATGGATGGATGGATGGATGGATGGATGGATGGATGGATGGATGGATGGATGGATGGATGGATGGATGATCTCTTAGACTGCCTGTGCTATAAATAAGCTTCCCAAATCTTGCCTTAAGAATTATTATGTTAACTGCATGGGCCATTAAAATGAGTTGTCAAACAAAGTCAATAGTACTTGAAGATGATTGTTGGTTTCTGATGTTTCATTCTAAGTTTTATACAGACTCAGAAGCATTGCATGTCCTGTTTAATGCACTCATATGTCATGTGCAGTGTATTGAAAAAGTTTAATGTCCTGTGAACTATTCTTAAATACACATTCATCCCCCGCCTGCACATCGTTCTGGTTGTGGCAGAACCAATGCAGGGGGGATGGTTTCTTCAGCAGGGACAGGAAAGCTGGTCAGAAAACTACAAGAAAACCCACTAACATTGGCCTATTCCAAGTACAAAGTTAAATTCAGAAAATATGAGAAGAATTTCAAACTATTGTTTGTACTCAAACTCCACCCAATCTTTCTTAGACTGAGCCAATTTGCAAAGAAGAATAGCCAAAGAATTGAGAGTCTGCATGAACAAGATGGTGTTGAAATCCTATAAAATACATGGAGCTGTTCTTGGAGCGGAACGTGGCTTTGCTCAATATTTACAAATACACATTTTTTATTTGTGAAAAATGTAAAATCATCAAATGTCTTATTTCTAGATTGCTCTCACACACATAAGAAATCCAATTAAATCAAATTTAAGGCTATAATGTGACAAAGCAAAATATTGTTTCCCTCCTTGATTACTTCCTTCCTTCTTTTTTCCTTCCTTTGCTCATTAATTTTTTCAATAAGTTCTTCCTTCATTTTTTCCTTTTTTCTCTCTCTTTCCTTCCTTTCTCCTTCCTTCTTCTTCTTCCTTCCTCAAAAACAATCAAATCCTGCACACTCGCCGATAAAACAATTTAAGGTGCCATAAAGGAGGCAGATGGGACAATTGACAACTACTTTCTCTTACATGTTGTGACTTTAAGTGAGCTAAAGTAAGACTGTATGTTCCTTTCTAGACATCATTGATTAACCAAACATGGTAAGATACTGTTAACAACTTTTCAAAACAAACAAAAAAGAAAAACAGAAAAAACAGGACTTTTTCATTACATTTCCCCTTTATAAGATACACTTATTTCAAACTTTGACTCAATGCTCCACATCCATTCACCTTGGAAAATCCTATTGTGATCTTGATCAATAGAATAAGCCCCCGTCTTATCATTCTATCAGTAAGTGGAAAAAAACAAAGTCAATGTTCAAAATTAAATACAAACTATAATTAATTCACCAAAGTGTTGCTGCTTGGATCCATACATCGACGGGTTGAATGCTAGGTATGTGCTGTACAGATAAAGTCAGATTCTTAGAAAATAATGACAAACACTGCAACTGAGAAACACAGCCGGCATTTGCAGAGATAAAAATTTTGTGTGCTCGCACGTCCATCTAAAATATATGGCAATTAGCATTTATACTGATGTTTGCCTTTCTTTTCAGTTGGATGTAGAAAGTAATTGTGATGTCCCCCTAATGTCTATTTACAACCTAGCTCTATTATTAAAGAAGCTTTCTGGGCACAAAAGAGGTCCAGGTGTATGCGTCAACAGCAAAAAAAAAAAAAAAAAAAGTATTTCACACACTCACACACATGGACATACACTCCCAGGTGCGCTCTGTGTTAATACCTGAACTGAATTCACAACAAGTTGAAACAAGAGTTAAAGCCTTCGCTGCAACTGTGTGAGCAAATGTGTGCGTGTTTATGTGTGTGTATGTGATTCCCATCCCAGCATCATGTGATCTTCCCTATGGGCAGTCATCCTGGCTGCTGCCACTCAAAGCCAAGCTTAAAGGCTCAAAACACTAAGAGACCAGGATAAGCCTGCTGCAGCTACCTTCACTTGTCACAGTGAATGAAACACAAAAGGTCCAGGATAAAATAGCTATTACCTATTTTTACAGCCACTTATTATGTCAAACCTTGAAATGATATAAAACACCACGGCCACTTAACATGTTCAACAATAGATGCAAGTGTGGTTTTGTCGCATCTATTGGAAGGAGGTTGGAAAAAAAATTAAAGCTTAACAGCACAAATGAACAAAATGATGACATATAAAAACTACCTATATTTGTTTAATTTTCCCGATGGAAACACATGGTATACAGATGCAAGGATAAAGGGTGGTCAATGCAGAAGTGTGTGCATCAAGGTTTCCCCCTGCTGGATATATGAGGCGAAATGCAAAAAGGGAACTTCAAATCTCAAAGTGATGTAACTTCATGTAAAACAAGTAAAATGTGATATGTAATTAGGGCCATTATGGATGTAAGGGAAAAATTAAGTGTCCTTCTGTTACTGTCCATCTGCTTTAAGGTTTACAGTAAGAAGTGCTTTTTTTAAGGTACTGTTGTCTTTCAATCATTTCAAACCAATCTGTACATTCTCCTCCTATCAACAAGGCAATTAATTTTATTTTTTTTTTCTCTTTCTGGTCATTTTCTCTAAATCAGAGCTAATGCTCCAAAAATCAAAGATATGCTGAAAATCTGCAGTAGGTCAGCAGTTTCTGAAACATGCAGACCTGATGTCTACGCCAACAATAATGCCACATACTAAGCAACTTAGATTATCTTATTTGACCCTTTTGATTTCTAGTTTATATTTCAAGCGATTCTTTTCAGCAATACCTACATATGTTGATTGTTGGAAATCTGATTGACTAGTGTCAAAAAATGAAAAGATTTGACTAATAAAGTGACGGGTAAATAGGTAGGAACAAAGAAAACAAGAGGAGGTCAGATTTACTGCCTCCTGCTGTTTCTCTTGCTCAGCTAAACCCCCCATAGGGGAAACATGGAGCAGGCGGGTCCAAACTGTACCAACCTACCTCTTAATATGGTTCTCGTAATTTTACCTGGTTAAAATAAACAAAAGCAAAGCACAAGAAAATTAAATGTCATCCCCTCGGGAACACCTTTTCAAATAAAGTAGAAAGTGTTCCAAGCCAAAATCTTAAAAAATCACATTTATATTAGAAATGACTGTTAATTATTCCAAAGCACACATTAAACTTTACTTGTTTTTAACGCTCAAGCACCATAATCAATAAAAATCAAGTCACATCTCAAACATTTTTTTCCATCTATGCTATTAGTGAACAGCATATATGGGGATATATTGAGATAATATTCAGAACACTTTAGCAATGCAATCTTCTGCATAACTGTTTTCAAATAAATCAAACTCACTATGCACTGTTGTAAATGTGCATCAACTCACCACATCACACAGCATCGTTAGGCTCCTGACAAGATAAACCTGCATCTGCAGTGCTTCTGTGTTCAGGTTGGACCGTAACATGTGACCTCTGCGCAGCCAGGTGACCTTTCTGTGCAGCCGAACATGATGGAGGACCGAAGATGCCCTGCCTCTTCCTCCTCCACTTCTCTTTCTCCACTTGGCCTTCTTTATTTGCTATGCATCTAACAACAATCCAACAACAAATTGTTGCCCTGCCTCTCTCTCTCTCTTATTTCTGTCATGACTATTCATTAACCAGACCAACAGGTCCAGACTTGCCCACTTAAAAATGACATGAGACCAATATTCAAAATCAGAAAGACACAAAACAGAGGTGGGATTGGAAATCGGATGTTGAGACAAAGATTCATTTAAGTCACAAGATGAGCCAAGTCAAAATGAGCCCTGCAATTATTTCCCTGTATTAAAAAGAGATTTGCTGTTTATTTTTTCTTTGTGAATATGAAGTTTAACAGGTGCCACCTGCCGAGCGATCACCTGCAAACTTAATGTGCTTGCTTGTTAATGCATCCGCACATAGACACACACTACCCAACAGATGGCTGTGCTGTGGAGATGCAAGGGGCACTGTGGGATTTCATGATCCCTCCCTCAGCACATACATACACACACACACACACACACACACACACACACACACACACACACACACGCACGCACACGCACCCACCCACACACATACACACACACACACACTTACACAGACCACCCCACAGTCCCAACAGATCGCTCAGTAGAGAAACAGAGAGGGAAAAACCTGCTGAGGAGAGGGAAACTATAAAGGTGGGAAGTCTCCCTGAAAAGGAGGGAAAGGGGGGGGACACCAAAAAAGGCTAAAATTGTTCATGTATCAGAGCAATAAGCAGGAGAAAATATTCTTTTATTCATCCAAAATAATCTTGCAAAAAATCAAGTTAAATTATATACTTCTGAAAAAGCAACACTCATGTTCCTACCATGACATTGTCGTTCATGTCTCTGATGTGATAGACGTCCATGGAGACCTCCGCACAGTTTCGGTGATTCCCTGGCGTGCTCGTAGATGGAACCGGGTGCTCACCTCGCTGGCTGCTTGGGGGCAGCTCATAATAGGTGCTGTCTGGCTCTCTATGTGGACAAAAATATTATGAATATGAAATTTTCACAAATAATGTAAATTTATGTAATTTACCTTCACCATCAGAAAACCTTTGTATCACAACTTAAAGTGGAAGGAAGCAACATACGTTTGTTTTTCATCTCATTGCGTTATCTATAAAATGAATTGCCATAAAAGCAATGAGTTAAAAATGAAAAAAAAATAGATTGCTTTAATAAAACATACAATCACAGAAAGCAGTCATCAGCAGATGTTGACTCACAGAGAGCTCCACAGGTGCTCCAATGTGCCTCCTTCCTCAACAACAGTGGACTGGGACATCTTAAAGGACGGGCAGTCTGATGAGGGGCAGATCGCTCTGCAAGCCACAGAGATATTTAATTAAGTTTGCATAATGACTGGTGAATATCTGAAATAATAATTGACTAGAAATGCATGGATAATGCAGAAAAAAACAATTAACAACATTCAAATCTCCAAAACAACCACTAGTGTGTGGTTATTTTCTGGTAGAGCAATTTTGGTATGAGCTATTTGCAAAGTAGAATATCACTACTTAATTCATGTAGAGGTTTGAGACACAGAGATTCAGAAATATAAATTATTTATCCACATCAATCTTTGGTTCATCATAAATGTCTTAAAAGAGAAGTTTGATGGAGAGCAAGTCTAAGACTCTTTACAAAGGGTATTACAAGTGCTATTGCCTACTCGGTCTATTCACCTCTAAAGTCTGAAACTTGTTTTTGGAAATGACATCAAGAACAACTAAACTGTAGAGGTGCACCGATTTATCGGCCAGCCTATTTATCGGCTCCAATTTCCTTAATTTTGGGAGATCGGCCAATCTTTACATATGAAGCCGATCCTATCCACCGATCTTATCTAGCTTGGCAAAGGTCTCAGAATCAACTACTGTCCTCTTTTGCGCTCCTTTGAGAAAGGTTTGAGTGACTGACCGGCCCACCAACTTATGTCTGCACGTTTGCGTTTAACAATAGTGACCCCACTGTTCCCAACTCAACAATTTTCTTTCTATATTGAGCAACATTTCAGACAAAACAATTGGTATCGGCCGAAATCGGAATCGGCAGGTTAAGCTTTTTAAAAGATTGGTAATTGGTGATCGGCCAGAAAACTGCAATTGGTGCATTCCTAGTAAACTGTGCTCTATTTCCATCATTAGTAATTCATGCGTGATTGCGCCACTCTTTTTGTCTCCTCCTTTGTCTGAGACAAATATGGAGCCATTTTTGAGGGAAAACTTCATTTCTTGATAAGGTTCACAAACCAACAGTGTGCTTAAAAGAATCTGGAATCAGTTTGAAAAGTGAGTATTTATTTATTGTATCTAGTAGATGCTTTAAAAGTATTGTGCTTTTTAAAAACAAGGGAAAAAAAACCTCACCAATCACAAACTGAGTTTTTAAATGTCTGTTCAGGACAGAACAATCTAGTTTACATATTTCAGATTTTGAACTACCGATTATCAAATACACACTAGACTTCTTAAAAAACAAACAAAACAAAAAAAAGTAAGCTCTTAATTTAGTACCAATTGCAATCTTGAATCGAAAACACCTTCAGTGCAGCCTGCAATGATCAACAATGACAGACACCAGATGAACTGTCCCTGCCAATAAACAACAGAACATTTGCTTGATTAGCAGAGAAGGACGCCCTGGGCGAAGAGCCATACCAAGAACATCCAGCGCCGTGCTGTCGTTATTTTAACATGGCTGTTAAGTAGGCCGTGGTGGTGCACAGATAACGTTTTTTACCGCGGTAGTTGTTACGCAAAGTTTTCGTGGAGTGAAATAGTGGAAGGGGTTCAACACACACGGGAACACAGAACGCCTTCATTCACGTGTGATTGCACTTATGTAGCCTCAGCGAGGTGCCACAGGGCCCCAGGGGGCCTGAGCGAGTCCAGACCTGCCTCACTCATCGCCTTTTCCATTCCGAGGGGAAGCCTATCCTCCCCAGTCTCTGCGCCGCATCGTCCTGTCCTTTTTTAATATGACTCCATCACACACGTTCATGGCAGAAACACTATCACGCCGCCGTGCCACTCCAGGTGTTGCTGGACAGATTTGGATCACGCTGAACAAACTGCCTTCTGGTTTTTATTACTATTTCGCTCACTAATAAGGAGGCCAAAAGCTCTTGAGTTGGAACGTCTTTCAACGAGTTTCCAGCGGCCTACATTTGATAAAGTCGCAAAATGCAGGCTTACCGCGATCGATGATGATTGGATGTCTTGACTTTTCGTTTAGTCTCCAGTTTGAATAAGCAGAAAACGATCGCAGTTAAAACAGGCTGACATTTTGACGGGCACAATTGTTTGTGAAAGTTTATTAAGAGCCGCGCAGCAGCGTCACATCTCTTCAGGCACCACAAGCATAGCTGTGATCGCGCAAGAAAAGAAAAAAAACTGGCTAAAGTACAGAATCTGAAAAATACGCAACAATAAGTCCCAAATCTTAATGATTTAACAAATTCTCCGAATTGCTAAAAGTGACTATAGGACTGTCTGTACAGGACACAGTCGTCTTTACTTTGGCCTTCACCGAATCGATTGGAGATATGGAACTTCCTCGGTAAACATCCGCGAAGACTGCTGAGCCAAAAATTAGTTTAGCGCTTTTTTTTTTTTTTTTTTTTTTTTTTTGGTTTTATTAAAAAAAAAAAAAAAAAAAAAAACATGGCTCCACAATACATCAGTATGTACATTGCTTTTTTATTACTTATTGAAAAATATT
>CAEFZX010029668.1:0-50644 GCA_903066825.1 Alfaro cultratus
TGTAAGTTGTGCTTGTTTAAATTCTCAGGCTTTTCTCAGAACTCCGTACTGTAGCTTTAAGACGACTTTCTTTATGTTTCTGCTTAACTTGTTTTCGTGTAAATTCATTTAATTCTGCAACATTTGGCCTAAAACCCTCCCAGTGATGCCCTCTTCAGGTCCAACAGTGGCTCCTGCAGCTCACTTTTCTCATGTGACGTCACTCATGTAACCGGCAGCCATCTTGGTAGGCAGTTGCTATGGAGTTGCTATGACAACAAGCTTAGAACCAGCTCTCGACTGGTTCCTATCTAACTCACAAACAGTGTAAGAACTTTACAGATATTAGTCGATTACATTTTTTGTGTAATACGTATTTAAAATCAGAGATATTTACTGACAAACTAGAAAATTAGCTTTGGTGGTTGTTGTGGTTTCTCAGTTTGTTTTTTCTCTTTCAGACTTCAAGGGTGTTGACCTTCTTTCCCTTTAAATCATGGGTGTCCAAAGTGTGGCCCCGGGGCCATTTGTGGCCTATGACCCATAGATGCAGTCGGAAATTTTTTTATTTGTAATCAGGGTAACAGAATGTATTTGTGTTTTTATAAGTTTTAACTTGATTTTTACTGAAAAAACGACTTTGCTGCAGCCAAATCAGCTTTTATTCTTTCTTAAAAATTGGCTAAATATAGAGAGCGTTTTGAAACAAAGTGACACAAATCTTGTCCTTATTGCTGAAAATAAATGAATTCAATTGAGCGCAAAAAAATGAAAACTAGACTCCTATTTTAAATTCACCAAATGTACAAACTTAAAGTTTTTTTTGTTTTTTTTTTTAGATCAATATCAGAAATTTTCTACAAAAAAAATGTTATTTTTTAAAGTTAGTCTTTAAATTTCTGAGTTTTTGGTGAAAATGTACTCTTTATTTTCTATCTACGACGGCCCTGATGCACCGTCATAAAAATCCCTTTAAAGTTACTTTAGTTGCTTGATTTTAGGTTGTTTTGTTTTGACCTGCGATTTTCCCCACTTTTTTCTGTTTCTTTTCTTCTTACTTTTTGTCTCTGTGGTTGTTAGAGTTAAAATAAACCCAAAGCAATATTTGATAAAGTTTCATGCATCCAGTGGAGCATGATGGCGAAAGCAGCAATGCTGCACTTGTGAAAGTAAAACTCTTTGACTTTGATTACTCAAATAACCAACAGACAGGACTTGTTCAGTAAAATAAAACTAAATAAAACAATTCAGTATTTAAAATGAAATCTACTGAGGAGACTTTGTTTCTTTTGGGAAGAATACCAGTATTATCGTTTTTTATTCAGAGTTTTGTTGAATTTCTGACCTTAACTGTTTAAATTTTAGGTCACTCACTTTGTTTCAGGGATTTTAGAGTCTGTAGCCTCCAAACATCAACACAAAGTTTGGTGTTTTGGAAACGACTTATATGTGAAGAAGAGAAAGAAACGGGTTGTTTGCAACAAATGGGGGTGAATGCGAATTCCTTTTATTTTTTAAAAATGTTTGAGAAACAAGAAATGTAATTTGGATTTCACAATTAGTCACCATCTAGTTTCTCTCTCTCACTTCAAAACGTAATGAAATGTACTGAAGTGTGCAAAAAGAACAGCATAAAAATGCTCTAAATGATTTTTGGAGGCGACAAACTGGCACTTATTTTTGCAAAGCTTTGCATTAATAAACTCCTATTGGCTGGCATCATACATCTGCAAACCGCTACAGCGAACCGTAAAGGTCACGGGTTGAAGGTGTGAACAGAACCACATCATCTGCAAAAATCTGGCGTTTCGAAACCAGACACCGTGATTTCCATAAACGCCACAAACGAGTTGAATTCTTCTTCTGAAAAAGTTTCCCCCACTGAGGATTTCTTACCTTGGCAATGCGTAGAGGCTACCAGAGTTACTCTTGTTGAAAATACATTTAAAGATGCTACGAAGCTGCTAGCATGTTTTTCAGTGTAGATAAAATAAGTTCAAACTCTTGAGACCTTAAAACATTCAGTCTGACTTTGATCACTTACGTGGAGAGCCTTCCTGTGATCTGCTTGGTGCCTCTGAAGTCGACTTTCACTTCAAGTTATGCATGCCCCCAGTTTTCTTTTGGTCACATGTTTGTCTTTAAACTTACTAAAACACGTTCACCAGAAAACAAGTAGATATTTGAAAAATACGGCGTTGTTTTCACAGCTTTGAATAGAATATAAATGTGCTTTATTGTCCAAAAGTGGTGAAAGTCAGAATAATGAAATTATGGAGGAAGGATCTGTGAAATGCTCATTTGTGCACCCAGGATGCAGCCATATGCATGGCTCTCCAGTTCAACAACAAAACCAGTTCAGGAATAACTGAAATTTTAAATCTATTTAGTGTAAAAATAATGTAAACTTTGTGAATAATTATAACCTCTATTAAACTACAAAATCTATAATTTTGTGGCATATTTATGGTATTTTGTTACTAATATGTGTAATAAACACCAGAAACAGAGAATAGCTGCTGTTTTTATGCCATTTTAGTGGTTTATTATAGTTTTTTTTTAACCTGTTTAAAGAAAATTATCACTTATTTTATCTTTGTAATGACATGCGAAATGAACCTGCTTTATTCCTTCATGGTTATGGTATGATTCTGCTTTGGAAATGCCTCATTCTCATATTTCCCCAGGTTTCATAAGTTGGTATCACAGGAAGTGAAGTCATGCATGTCAAACTCTGAGCGCCTGTACGTGACAGAACTAGTCTTTAACCGGCTGTCTGGTCTAAAATAATTATTTCTATGTGGTTGTTGCTGAGTTTCTAGCTCTACTTCTCATGGAGAGAGAAAACAAGTTTAGCAGGAAAGGTGTTCAGCAACACGAGAGCAACTAAAAATCTATTTAAATACAACATGGAAAAAAAGAGTTAATTTCTGCCAAAAACACCTCAAAAAATCAAGAAAATGCCTGAGTTTGAAAAGTCCAACATTTGCCAGAAAATATCAAAGGTTTTGAGATGAATCCCAAAAATTTTCCAGAAATTTCTGAGTTTGAAAAATCAAAAATTTTTGATAAAAAAAATTTGATTAATATCAGAAATCTTTGAGATAAAAACAAGAAAATTTATGAGTTTGAAAAGCTAACAATTTGCCCAAAAGAATGCCAAAACATTTTGATTAATCTTCTCAATTTCCTTGTTTTTTTTTTGTTTTTTTTGAGAAAAGTTTGGAAAGTTAAAAATTTGGCAAAAAATCTAAACATTTTAGATTGTCAGAATTTTTTGCAAGAAAAAAAGGAAATATCTGAATTTGAATAGTTGAAAAAATTGCCAAAAAAAAAAAATCTCTGAAACGTTTCAATCTAAGAAATTTTACAGAAAAATCAAGTCGATTTCTAAATTTGAAAAGTCACATTTTTGCCTAAAATTTTTAGATTATTCCGGAAATTTTCAAGAAAAACCCCCCCTGAAATTTTCTGAATTTGAAAGTCAAAAATTGCTTTTCAAAATCAGAAAATTTCCAAAAGTAAAACAAAGAAAAGAAAAAATCTGACCTTTTTTCTCAAACACTTCTGAGATTAATTTTAAAACAAACATTTGCTCTTGAAAACAATCGGAAAAATACAGAATCGTTAAATAAAATTTCCTGTTCTTGACCATCATCTCTATAAAAGCTCAAAGATTTTTCATATTTAACAAAAAGAGGAGTTTTTTGCAACAAAGTGACAGAAATACTCTTGAATAAAGGGAGAGAGAGCCGAGTACTTTACTCGGGTAAGAGTAAAAAGTATCCATCCAAGAAATTACAGAATCAGACAGACCAAAACATAAAGGTAAGTGGAAATTTTGGTATTTTAAAGACAAGAATGACAACAATTTATCTAAGTATCAAAGAAATAAAATCAGGCAAAAGAAAATGTTTCCAAATCAGTTTCTTTCAATGAAACCTGCATGAAAATACAAAAATAGCGATTTTAGCTTTTGTTTAATAAATAAAGAACTTAGAGCTTAAATGTTGACATTTTAATCTGCATCTCTTCGCGAGGAAACCTGAAATGTTGATTTGTTGATTTGAAATGGAATCAGCTGATTTGTTGGCTGCGGACGGCTTCAAATGCGGCTGGGAGCCATCTTGAATCCTTGTTTGACAAGACTCGCTCGTAGTCAGCTAAAAAATCCAGTACACTGTACAAAAAAACCGCAAACGGAACCGCTTTATTTCTGTTATCCAAGGTAACTGCGTTTGTACTCAACCCGAGACAAAGTAATGACATGTATTCGACTGTTTGCGTTTTCTGACGGCTTTTGCCTTTAATGGTGAACGTTAATTCGCCTCCATTAGCCAGTTAGCTCGTAGTTGCCCAGACTTGTCACTGATCGACAAGCGAATAATTCGGACTGTTAATAATTTTGTTCGAGACGATTTAACGCTAAAACACAGAGCAGGAAATGTAAGTCGTGTTAGAGCTTTTTTGAGCATATCTGAATACGGAATCCTGATTGCTGGCGCAAACCTCTAGCTTCATGAGCTAGCTCGACGCTAACTAGCCCCATTTGACGTTGGTTTAACAAGCTGGATAAAACTGGGGAGAAGATATCTTATTCTTTTGTATACACGTATGTATATGTGAAACAATAAATATGTTTAAGATGGCAAATACGTTTCACCGTGACGCTGTACCTTGCTGTTAGCATTTAGCAACGGTCACCGCAGGGTCGGCTAACTTTTGACTTTAGGCCAACTCCTAGCTAGCGCTTCTTACGATTAAAAATGCGCTTTTTAAGGCTAGATATTGTGAACCGCTTATTTAACTAGCCCCTGTTTTTATTGAACAATGTTTCCTTCTTTGTTTTTTATATTTCAGGGTTGGACAGACTTGAAAGGACACAGAGGCCCGGTTAAGCTAACGGGATGGCTAACTGAGCCAACGTTTAAGAGCTAACTAAGCCTTCCTGGCGTGTTGATTTCCAGATAAAGTTGGCCAATTAACCCTATGCCAAGCCCTTATTTAATTTCCATGCTCAGAAGTCTTAGTAAATTCGAAAGGAGGAGTTCATTTCTTGACACTTGATGCCCCATTAGTTTTGATGAGTAATTTGATTTATTGAAAAGCCAAGGGCAATCTTTAGTTTGAGTAGTCCCAGAGAAGTGGACTCGGTTTGTTTAGAGACTGTTAAAGATTTAATTGGTATTGGAGTAAAATAAAAACAAGTGGACATGAGCACCACCAGGACAGAGAACCCAGTGATTTTGGGCTTGTCCAACCAGAACGGACAGCTGAGGAGCTCGGTGAAACCTGCAGGGGCACCAGGTGGAGGTGGAGGAGGTCCTCAACCTCCGCAGTTAAACCAGATGATAAAAGGCGCAATCAACGGCAATTCCCAGCCAAACCCTCCAACAAACGCTGTTATCAAGTAAGTCCTGCCACCAAAGAAATTAATATTTACCAAAGATGCCGCAATAAAGCATCAAAATAATGGATTCTACCATTTTTTCCCCACTTGATTCATTCCAAAATATTAGATTTTACCAATTTTTTTACTTGAGTTGTTCTAAAGCATTGATTCTACCAATGTCTTTAGTTGATTCATTCTATAATATTGAATTCTACCTATTTTTCCACTTGACTCGTTCCAAAATATTGGATTCTATAATTTTTTACACTTGATTTGTCCTAATACATTGCATTGTACCAATGTTTTCACTTGATTTGTTCCATAGTATTGGATTTTATCAGTTTTTCCACTTGATCTATTCCAAGTTATTGGATACTACCAATCTCTCTACTTGATTTATTCCAAAATATTGGATGCTACCAATGCTAAAAATGAAATGAGATTTCAGGATATAATCATGTCAACTGTGCATTTTTAGGTGGATAATATCAGGATAAATACTGAAGGCAGATGCTTTGGTAGTTAACTCATCAGTGTGAGAATCCTACAGAGAATCTGGAATCAGTCCTGAGAATCAAAATCTTCATGAGTGCATCTTTAATGTTCACTCGCATCCTGTTTATGATTTCCTTGAATTTTGGAATCTTTTTCTACTCCAAATGTTTTTCTTTACCCACTCAGGCCTGGAGATGACTGGAAGAAAAATTTGAAATTGCCCCCAAAGGACATGAGGATCAAAACTTCGGTAAGTAGAAATAAAATAAAAAATTTTATGGCAAAATACATGTCTATACGTCCTGTAACCCTACTCATGAGCTATTTTGTGAATGCAGGACGTGACTGCAACTAAAGGCAATGAGTTTGAAGATTATTGCCTAAAGAGGGAGCTACTTATGGGAATCTTTGAGATGGGCTGGGAAAAGCCATCTCCAATTCAGGTACAGTCTCAAACTGGTTTTCAAAGTTGGCCCTTTCGCAATAAATCAGTTATTAACACTAACTCAATCATCTCTGTGATTTATTGTTTCTTTATTTCTACAAAAAACTGAATGGCAAAAGTCTTCAGTCTGGTGTTTGTCTCTACTAGATACATCTTTGAAAGACATAATTCATTTTATTTGTTTTTCTGTTTTATTTATTTTTGATATTTAAAATGTCTTCCAGTTCCAGTGTTAAACGTTTATTCATCTTTGAGAATGTGTTCCTAAATTATTATGGCATTACCATTATATTACTTAAACAATATTATCATTTATTGCAATAACTACTTAAACTTTATTTTTCTTGTAAAGTACATGTCTGCAGTAATTACGCTTTGATACAAACATAACGCGTCAAATATTTGTAGTAAAATGTTCATCAGAAGTGACTATTTTCCTTTAATAAACTCTTAAATTATCTCAAATTGTGACATATATAATATAATCTGTTGATTCCTGGGCGAGTTGCTGCTGCTGCTGCTGTGTTAATCTCTGTGGATATTTGTGGGTTTAGATTGAACCAGTCTGTACTGGGTTTGGTAGAAAGTGAACTCTTACATTTGAAGATGAGTTATTTTTATCTCGGGCTGCCGTTGCCTTTCTGTTTTTTCTCCCATTGATTCAGCTGGAAAGATTTTAACCGTTAAACTGGTTCTCATGTCAAACTCGAATCAGAATGGAATGAAATTTTGAAAGTGAGCCAATTTTAACTTCAATTTTTCATGTCTGTTTTAAAGAGTGATGGATAATAATGATTTAAACATGTGATGACAGGAAAAGACTGAAGATACCGTGATAATCAGTTTGTGGAGGGAAATTAATTTGGTTTCTGCTTGAAATTGATATGACGCTTTAATGTTTGAAGATGTTTTGTACATCTTTGAAGATGTTTTTGTTTTTGTGCAGGAGGAAAGCATTCCCATCGCACTGTCAGGAAGGGATATTTTGGCCCGAGCCAAGAACGGCACAGGAAAGAGCGGAGCCTACCTCATTCCCCTGCTGGAACGCATCGACCTGAAGAAAGACTGTTTACAGGGTCAGTTTGGTTTCTGCTCATTTAGCTGCTGCTGCTGCTGCTGCTGCAGCAGATTCACATAACGAGAACGATTAGGGAAATGAAACTGCATCCAGGACGAGCGACTTTAAAACATGAGAGTTCAGAGACACAAATTGGCTTTAGTTCTACTGGAGACCTTTGTTGTGAATTTACATTTTATGCAGTTTCTTTGTTGCACAACAGAAATAAAAAATTATTTTTTAAATTTGGGGAATGTAAAGTTGACGTTGGCAGTTTTAGAGAAGGTTGAAAAATCCTCTATTTTTTTTATGTCAAGAGTTAAATCTGGAGTTTTGTCTCAGGTTTATGCCATGAAGAACAAAAAGGCTTTGTGGAAATAGACGAGGAATTTCCTGATTGCTTCAAAAAGACTTATTCCAAAAATAGCTGCATGCTAATCTCCAGAAGCTTTAATTAAAGCAAAATAAGACCCATATAAACTCTCTTCTGTGAGCAAATTTATCTGAAGATTAAATTTTTGTGACGAATGTCCATGTTTTTTTTTTTTTTAGGCTTTGAATTTCAGTAGATTTTTAGTTGCATTTACATTATTATTCTCACTGTTCTCTCCTGACCAATCATTGCTTATACACTCCAAAAACACCAAACCTCGCAAAATATTTTTGTCTTGTTTCTTGTGCAAATATGCCATCTTTCTTATTTCAAGTGTACTAACTTACAAGTAACTTTTCAGCAAGAAATAGGAGCTTGTTTTAAGTAAATCATTCATTAATATTGATTAAAAAGTACAAGTTCCACTGGCAGATTATTTCACTTGTAACAATGGAAAAATGTATCATTATAGTGAAATAATCTGACTGTGGAATTGTATTTTTAAAAATCTACAACCAAGAATTGTTGACGTAAAACAAGCTCTTATGTGTTGATAAAAAGTTAATTATAAATTAATTTTTGTTAAACTTTACTTATTTATTTGCACTAGAAACAAAACAAAACATACTTGGTAAGATTTTATGTTTTTGCAGTTAATGGGAGCCCTGTCTCTGTAAAACAACATTTTAAAGCCAAAATAATTACAAAATGGACAAGTAGTTATTATGGTGAACATTATGAAACCTGCAGGTTTCATATTTATATTCCAAATCCTTCTGGTGCCACAACAGGAAAATTTCAAAAGCTTTTTGACGTAAATAATCGTCTCCAAACAAGCTGTAAATTTGACAACTTTAGTCATCAGCAGATGAGCCTTTCATTAATTAAACTACAAACATATTCACTCAGCGATGTAAGCAATTAAAATAATATCTAACATTATTTATTCCGATGTTGAGGCATTAAATATAAATAAAGCGAGAAATCCAAAGGACTTGATGTTTATTCCCACTCTGAAACTTTTGTTTTTGACTCTGCAGTTCTAATAAAAACATGACGGTAAATTAATCTCTGTAATATGATCTTTATTTGCAGCTTTGGTCATCGTGCCCACCAGAGAACTGGCACTGCAGGTCAGCCAAATATGCATCCAGGTCAGTAAACACATGGGCGGCGTGAAGGTCATGGCGACCACAGGGGGGACGAACCTCCGCGACGACATCATGAGGCTCGACGAAACGGGTGAGCATCCGATTCCCACCAGGATGGGACTTTATAAAGCTGCACCTAAAGAAACTAAAAAAAAGAAAAAATCACAACTTTGATGTTTTTAATCAGTGCAATCTAATGTAAAATAAATAATAAAAACTGACATTAAAATAAACTGCAACAAACCTTTTAAATAATTCAGAAAGTGCAATTAGGAAATCTAAATATAATGTAAAATAAATAAGAAAATGTGACATTTCTCTGAACACAAAAGTGTAGAATTAGACTCAATAGCTCTGCACAATCACAAATATCTGATCTGAATCCCCCCTCCCCAATAATACAGATATTAATATTGTAATTTTTTTTTTTTTTTTGTCTTCCAGTACATGTGGTTATCGCTACACCAGGGCGGATTTTAGATCTAATCAAAAAAGGAGTGGCCAAAGTCAATCAGGTTCAGATGATTGTTCTGGATGAAGTGAGTCATTTTTGGTGTTAAATATCTGTTTTGTTTTATTTTGTTTGTTCTGAATAAACAAAACGTTTTCTCTGCTTTAAGGCTGACAAGCTCCTGTCTCAGGACTTTGTGGTCATGATGGAGGAGATGCTGGGCTTCCTGCCCAAACAGAGGCAGATTTTACTTTACTCCGCCACTTTTCCGCTCAGTGTGCAGAAGTTTATGGTACCAAAAAAATCACATTTATCCACTTTTTTAATATATTGTCTAAAGCTTCTAGAATCATCTAAATGTGTTTTTTTATCCCGGTTACAGAATGCACATTTGCAAAAACCTTATGAGATCAACCTAATGGAGGAGCTAACGCTGAAGGGAGTGACTCAGTATTATGCTTATGTAACAGAAAGGCAAAAGGTCCATTGCCTCAACACCTTGTTCTCCAGGGTAAGTTTGGTCAAACTCATCTTCATTTCGGGCCAAACCAAGGTCATAAATGTTCTTAAAGGGCCAGAATGCCAGAATGTATTGATAAAACCTAACAAACCGTAAAAATATGAACTCTTAAAATTAAATATTGAACATCTTTTCACTTACCCGCCAGGGTTTTGCCATTGTTTTGGGGATTTAAAAAAAAAATAAAAAATTAAGTTTGTGGTAGTAATTTATAAATATTTGCGCTCGTGTGTGATGGTAAATGTGACTTTATATTATAGCATTAAGTAAGGCACCTGTTTAGTAGAAGAAATACTGCCACCTGCAGATGGGAGTAGACAGTCGCTTGGAGCCAATGTTTTTCACCATTTTTGCCAAAAAGTCTGTAATAAACTCTCAATTGCATATCAACGCAAAAAAAGTGCAGGGACTTGTTTTTTGTGTGAATTTCCTCAATAATTCGCAAGAAATCAGAGGGACCGATTGATGAAAACGGATAGAAAATGGTTTGATTGAATTGATAAAATAATATTTAAGCACAGTGTCATCTTTATGTCCCCTTAGAGTCCAGAGCAGGGGTGTCAAACTAAGTTTCATTTTGGGCCGAATCGAAAATCTGAATGCTCTTAAAGGGCCGGTTGCGCCAGAATGTATTGATAAAACCCAATAAACTGTTAAAATATTAATAAATAGTTGTTTGTTTAAGCGTTCAATAAGTGTTTTCTAAAAGTAAATAATATTGAACATCTTTTCAGTCCCTCCAGGGTTTCGTGATTGTTTTTGGGATTTTTTGGGAGCCATTTGTGGCCCTCGATCACAGTTCAACAGCCTAAAATTGGCACCAAATGCAGATCTGCATTTAAAATCAATGTTGGTGAAATTTTCTCTGATGCCAGGCTGTTCAAAAATGATGCAATTAAAATCTTAAAATGGAAAATGTAACGTGCAACACGAAGTATTCATGGCTTTTAATTTAATCGTAACAAGAACCAAAAACATCCAGTGGGCTTTAATAAAATATATAAAGAGCTACGGCGGGCCAGATTTGGCCCCCGGGCCTCGAGTTTGTGCTATAAACTTCGCTTCATGACTTTATGGTGTTTTGCATTGTACACACACTGATTTCCTTGTTTCTCTTTGGCCTTCAGCTCCAGATCAACCAGTCGATAATCTTCTGTAACTCCTCTCAGAGAGTGGAGCTTCTTGCCAAGAAGATTTCCCAGCTTGGTTATTCATGTTTCTACATTCATGCCAAGATGAGACAGGTCAGCTGGAAAACGAGTTTTACTGTCCTCTTATCACATTTTACTGTTGCTCAAGCTGAGCTCCTGCTCCAAAGAAAACAATGATTTCCTGTAATCGTTCATGTTGTCAGATAACAGCCAAGGCAGCAGGGCCTTAAAGGGACAGGTCACATTTTTAAATGTAGTCACATAAAGATGACAATAATAAACGCCAAAGATGACAAAGTATTTTTTTGTTTTTAGGACACTTGAAATAAGACAAAACTAACCTGTAAGTAACTTTTTATTAGCATAAATGAGCTTGTTTTAAGTAAATTCCTTAATTATGGAAACTGGCATTGGAAATAATCTGCCAATGGATTATTACATTTTCATCAATATTAAGGATTTCTTTTACTTAAAACAAGCTCCTATATTTTGCTGAAAAGTTACTTATAAGTTAGTTTTGTCCTAATTTATATGTAATATATTTACACTAGAAACTAGACCAAAAATACTTGGTAAGATTTGCTGGGGTTTTTTATCCAGAAGGTTTTAGATATCAAAGCACCTCAAACTGAAAATGTTCATATCAGGGGAATCTATCGCTATCTTATTGTGTATGAACAGTCTGGACTTTAGCAAGAGAATGCCAAGTTGATGCTGTTGGGTTTTCTCATTCACACAATGCAAGAGTTACTACTATAATAAGACAGCATGTAGTTATAGATGATGATAAAAATGATTAAAAACAAGTGATTTATATTAATAACAGCACACAGTATCTGCATTTAATCATATTTTTTGAAATTCAATAACGATGTCATGAAACAAAGTGGAGAAAATTGTAAAAATAACTTTAACAATATTTTTTTTCTTTTTAAAACATTAATAGAAATGTTCCAAGACGATCATTGATCGTAATTCTAAGAAGACATTTTTCACAATAATGATTATCAATGATAAATGCCCAGCCTTAGCTGCTTTGTTTAACTAGCGTAGCTTTAGCTTAGCAACAGACATGTAGCTTCTAAGACAGCAGCTAACTTAATATCTTATGAAAGCATAGAGGATATAATGAAATGTTCAGTTTCAGGTGCTTTAATTGATTAAATGTAAGTTGGGGAAAATACTTAACTAGCTTGTAGCGCTCCATATGCCCCAAAACTGCTGGACTGAAAATAAATAAAAAATCAGAAATGTCCCTTTAAGGGAGGCCTTTAGTATTGACCCATATGGTGATATTTCCTAGTAGCTTACTGTTGGCAAATATTATTATATTTAGTGACTTTTCAGACAAAACAATCAGTATCGGGTTTTAAAATAGGTGATCGGCCAGAAAACTGATCGGTTCACCTCTAGTTCATATGATTCCAGTTGTTGAAAAGACACTGTAAAACAAAGTCTGGTTGCTTCAACCGATTAACTTTGAGTCTGAAGTTTAAATGATTCTTTTTTTTATTTCTCAGGAACATCGCAACCGTGTTTTCCATGACTTTAGAAATGGGCTGTGCCGAAACCTGGTCTGCACTGGTGAGTGATGCATCTGCTCGGCGCTTCAATGTGTAAATGTCTCGTCTGATTGGTGGTTTTTACATTTTAAAGCTGCTTCAGTCTCATTCAGAACCTGGGATCACATTTCATTTGTAACTGTTTGATTAACTGCTGCAGTTTGAAAAGTGGTCCTGATGTTTCTCTACATTCATTTGGCCTGTTTAACACTCGAATGTGTGCAGTGTTTGAACGTTTTGGTAATTACCCAGCATGCACCTTGTCATTTCCTGTGAACGGTGTTTGTGATGATAGCTGCTGCTTCAGATTATTTCTCCTTTCCACTCGTTTGTGGTGTCATGAGTAAATCTAATATTTTTATAATCGGAGCTTCATGCTATCGGAATGATTTTCTGCCTGGATTTCATCCTGCAGTTTTCTGCTGCAAATGCTGAAATTATTTGATTGGCTGCTGTTATTGGGAACTAAATGCTCTGAAACAAAAGTTACAAATCTTTCCATTTGACTCTGAACTTGCATCAGAAGAAAATCTGAATGAAAACCCTGTGGAATATGTTTTCTTTTTTTACTTAATCTACATCTACAATCATTTAAGTTACCATAAGAAATTAAAATGTCACTATCCAAAAATTAAATTAAATCTATTTCTTTTGGACAAGTAAAATATCTGACAAAAATGAAATAAAAAAAAGAAAAAAGAAATGTATCACAAGAATCAAACATATCCTGTTTGAAAACAAATATGAAGGAGACAAAGCTTATAAAATTATCCAGATACATCCCAATTTATAAATTTTTACACATCTAATTTTTACTGATATCACAATTTCTACTCTTTCCAAATTATGAATCAAGTTAAAATGTGCAGCACATTTCAGCAATGAGGCAGTTTAAAGAGCTTTGCACCATAAAAACACAAAGATATAAAAGACATCGTGCAGTAAGAAACATTACATTTTGATAACCGCCATCATCGTCGATGTTTCATTTATTATGGTTCAAAAACAACTTTAAACATCTGGGTTTTCAGTCTTGATTTAAAGGAACTCAGTGTTTTGGCTGTTTGGCAGTTTTCTGGAAGTTTGTTCCAGATTTGTGGCGCATAGAAGCTGAATGCTCAAATTCTCCATTGTATCTATTTGACTGATTAGTTTTTATTTTAGTCCACATCATGTTGCCATCTACAGTCGAGCTGTTAGATATTTATACAGCCATGTTAATTCACAGAACAACCAAAAGCTAATTATTATTTTCCCTGTTTATGATTCATGTCATGAATCTGATCATGTTTAATCTGCATCCCTTTACACTATATGCTGAGCTTCGGTAAACGGTTTTCCATAGTTAATTTTTTTTTTTTTTTGTTTTGGGGTTTTTTAGACCTCTTCACGAGAGGAATTGACATTCAAGCTGTGAATGTTGTGATCAACTTTGACTTTCCTAAACTGGGAGAGACGTACCTTCATCGCATCGGGAGATCTGGTAAGAGCAGCAGAGTTTATTCCTGGAGTAAATGTTGTTTCAGTAACTTTAGGATTTTTAATCCCTGCAGCTTTTTTAAAATCCTGAAATCTTGAAATTCAAATGGCATTTTTTGATAAAGTGCAATTCAACGCTCATTTAAAAGCCTGACATTGGAAAACATTTACAGTTAAAACCATATATTTACACACACAGAATAAAAAGACATGCACATTCTTTTCCTCACAGTCTGAAGCTAAATCAACTGAACTTTGCTTGCTTTTGGTCACTTGGAATCACTAAAATTATTTCAATTTGCTAAATACTAGAGAACGTGGCGAGAACATTTTATAGAAATATTTTGAGACTTTTTGTATATTGTGTTCATGAATAAAAAGGTAATTTACATTTACGTAATTTAGTTGAATTGTTTCAATGTAATATCACATAAAGGTTGGCCTATATTCTATCTGTTAAATGTTATTGACATTTTTTTGTTAAATTGTTGTTGTTTTTTTCCTTCACAGACCAGTCAAGTGTATTTATTTGATTTAAAGTAAAATTTAGCTTTAGTTGTTGTTCCTGCTGTATGAAATGCTATCACAAGTCACTATTGATAAGTGATAAGTTATACAGTCGTGAAATGAAATGTTGTCTTTAGTTAGTTTGTGCTGCTGTTATCTCCAAAGTGTTGTGGGAAAACCTGCCTTGAAAATGCTTGAGCGTACGAACCGTGTGATTGATTCCCAGGACGCTTCGGCCATCTTGGTTTGGCCATCAACCTCATCACGTACGACGACCGCTTCAACCTGAAGGCGATCGAGGAGCAGCTGGGGACAGAGATAAAGCCCATCCCCGGCATCATCGACAAGAGCCTGTACGTGGCCGAGTACCACAGCGAGAGCGGCGAAGAGGTCAAGCAGTGAGCCTGCAGGTACAGCAAACATGTGCCAAACTGAAGGCTCCGGGGCCAAATATGGCCCGCCAGAGATTTTTATGTGGCCCTCTAAACTAAAGATGCACTGATCCGATATTAGTTTCAATCTGTCTTGATATTGAAACAATTATAGATCAGGTATCTGTGGCAGTAGCTGCGTTTGTATTACAAATATGTGCAAAACTTTGCCAATATTCTGCTAATGTTGGGCAATTTCACAAATTTTGCAGTTGCGTTGTTTCCATTCAATAAACACAATTTAAATCGCACATGAATAAGTTTGTTCACGTCATAAGTCATTAGAAACATGCAGCAACCTGATACTTCATCTACTTCCTGTTGTCGTCGTCTTTGTGGTTTTTCAACATCCAGTTGTTTCCACTGCAGTTTAGAGAAATAAACAAATTTCAATTATTTAAAAAGAATATCCCAATTCTAAAACTTTTTATTAAAAAATTAATTTCTTTCCTAGATTGATGCGTTTCATTGAGCAAATTTATCTTTAAGATGTCAAATTGCTCAATTATCTCAATGTAACTAAGCTATTGAGTTTGATCCATCAGGACAGATCTATTCAGTCTAGTTCTATGTTTTGTGCTTCGAGTGATGTCATGCTGTATCTTTTATTTTATGTTTCCTAATTGCATTTTCTAAGCCATTTGAGAGAAAGTTTGTTGCAGTTTATTTTTTACATGTTGGACTGATTTTGTCAACCTGCTATTGTCAGTTTCTAATTTATTTTACTTTGTTCTACTCCTGACTGAACATTTGACAAAGCTTGTGAAGCTGTTGGTGTTGGGGATGCACAGGTGAATCAGCCAGTCGATAAATTGAACAATTTCCTTAATTTTGGGTGATTGGCTGATAATTGTACGTGAAGCCGATTGTAACGTCTGAAAATCATGTCTGCACGTTCTGTGTTAGCAATAGTCACCCCACTGTTGCCAACCCAGCAACTTTCTTACCATATTTAGCAAAATTTCAGATGGGGGAGGAATCAGCATTGACCAAAATCTGAATGGGCAGGTCAGGCTTTTATTAAAGATCTGTGACCGGCAATCTGCTAGAAAACTGCACCTCTAGTTGGTTTATCACAGCATGCGTTGCTGATGCAGTGTTGATATAAATGTACTTGATTATAAATTTATTTGATGTTTAGAAAAAGAAACGAGGGGTGAACCGATCACAGTTTTCTGGCTGATTACAGATGTTTAAAAAGCTTGACCCCTGGATTCTGATTTTAGGCAATGCCAGTTATCTGAAATATTGCTAAATACAGTAAGAAAGTTGCTAAATTGGCAACGGTGAGGTGACTCACTGGAAATGTGCAGACATGACTTGGTGGGCCGGTCTCAGTCAAACCTCTCTGTTTCTGATTTTTAGACCTGAGGTAGATGAGATCTGAATCACGTGCAAGCATCTGCCGATCACCCAAAATCACGGAAATCGGCTCTGATAAATTGGCTGGCTGATAAATCAGTGCATCAATAAAAGAAGTGAATTCAGCTTGATTTTCTGTATCGATCAATATTAGCTGATACTAAACCTCAGATATTGGCATCAGAAGAGGTGCATTCCTAGTTAGAATGTGAACAGTGTGAATATTTTTAAAAGTTGCTACATTTTATAAAACATTTATTTTCTAATTTTCTGTCTGACTTGATTGTAATCTGTCTTCTACAGATCGGCCTCCGCTCTCCTTCGAGCCCTTCTCCACCCCCTGCTTGTCTTGGATTCTTTTTTTCTAAACCTTTTTTCGTGTACAGTTTCTTTTTCGGATGCCACCACCTGGAACGCATTTGGAGACGGACACTTTCTGGAAGAACTCACTGGCCTTACTGAGAGGCTTCGCGCTGCTCCGCCACGTAATGAAGACGCGAGCGGCAGGAAAGAACGGGACCAAAACGGAAACGACGTCGGCGCAAACATAAAAAATAAAAAACAACCGGAACGACTCTGACCCACATTGACCTCCGACCCCCAAAACGACGCCCTCCATTCTGCACGACTTCACCTTCAAAACTCTTCACCAATTTGTAACAAGTGCCTTAACGAGCAGTTTCAACACGTTCCGAAGTAATAACCCCGCCATCTTTAATCACTCCACATTCATGCTCACCTGATTGAGAATTGGTTCCGGTCGATGTCCGACCAGATGAGGAGGATTCATAACCGGTTTGGTCTGGCGGATAAATGAGGGCAAACTTGGATTTTCAAAGAGCACAGACTGGATTTTGTTTTTTTTCTTCTTCTTCGCCAAGAGACGACCAGACTGCTCGGTTGCTTGTGATGAAGCTCGTTTTCCCAAGAGACCCTGACCCCTTTCCTTTCCGCTCGTCTTCAGTATCAAAACACTAAAAGTCAAGAGAAAAAAGAGGAAAAAAAGCAGCAGCAGCGTGAAAAACGGAAGAAAAAAAAAAAACACACCGTGATTTGTGAGGATTCCTGTTCCAGTGGCGTTCCTTCGTCTTTCTTTTGTTTTTCTTTTTTGTCGTACCTTATTTGCGAGGCACAAAGCCGACATGCGGGGCTCAGCTTTCACTTCCTGTACATACTTTCATTTTAAGATTGTTTTAAAAAAGAAAAAGGAAATTGTAATAGTAACTGGCTGGCGAACTGGAAAGCTGCCCATTAGCACTGGAGATCTTTTTCCCTCTACTGCCAGTTTGTTTGTCCTGCAACTTCGGCCCGGGAGTTTATTTATAATTTTAGAGAAGAAAAAATTTGCAAAAACATTTATTTGACTGTGTTCATGAAATGTTTTTGAGGTAATCGGTAATTTTTTTTTTTATTACTCTAAAAATTTGATGGTGCAATTCTTTCAACATGCACTTAGTGCTTAAATGTCGCCCTTATTCTCTCCTGCTACCAGTGTTAACAAGCACAGAGTCAACAAGATGGCTTCCCTTAACTTCTGTGTTTAGATTGATGAATTTTATCTTATTTTTCTTTTTGTGTCACCAGCTCAGGTTTGTTAAACCGCCTCCAAAAACTGATTTGTCAAAGCGATCGCTGGTGTTTTGAAGAGAAATAATCTGTGGCGTAGTCGTGCTTCTTGCTGCAGTGCAGCTTAATTGGCCGTTTTTGTTTTCTGAAGGGAAGCTGTTACGTTGATTTATGCCATGTTTAAGCTTGGCTACATAAATTCCTGTTGGGCAGAAGCTGTTTTGTCCATCCCCCTCTTTTTGTTTCTTTTTTTAAATGTTCGCCAAATGCATCAAAATGATCCATCTGATTTAAAATGTAGCAGGAATTTAATCAAAACAACCTCAGCAGGTTGTTGCACTTAAAACACACAGAGAAAGGTGGTTTCTTCCATCTGCTCTAACTTGGACTGCTTTATTTACATCTTTGATGACATAAATATATTATGGTGCAAAACTGCTGAATAATTGGCCTAAAAAGAAAAACATTAAAGAGTAGTTGTACTGCTGAGCCTGTGGCGTCCGCGCTCAGCTTGTCGTTGCATTTTATATTGGGGGTTTTGGTCTCAGTTTGACATAAAAATCTTTGTTCTTTTGCAACAAATTTCCCTATTTATTTCTGGTGAGATGCTTCCAACTGCTCCAACCAATGAGAATTATTCCTCCAATTAAAGCTCCGTTCTCATTGGTCGGAGCTCTGATCCCTGTTCTCCCGGTTTTGTAGTCCCAGAAATCGTCGCAAATGTGGCTTTAATTTGGCTAATTCTGAGGAGAAGGACCTCTATTTTTCTTTTTTTGGGGGGTTAGGGGGGTAAATTAAAAAAACTAAAAATCAAAAGCGACCTAATCATTACCGAGCGAACGGGGATGCCGTTGTTCAGACACCCGGCAGCTGTCTGTTTCCTGGCTTCCTGCCGTTAGTAACGGCTGCCGACTCGAAGCTAAAATGTTTCCGTTGGAATTAGCCGCTCTGACGCAGGTCGTCATTTTGAACCCTAAAGACCGAGACAAGAGCATCTTACCCTGGATTCGCTGGCTAAAGTTAATACATTTTGAATCCAAATTGTCTCCGTCTTTAAGGTCTCTTTACAAAAATAGTATTGGGTGGGTAATTTGGCGCATTTGCTGCCCTGATGCACTCAACGGTCACAACGCCGGACAGGAGTACGTCACAACCGGAAGTGCATCGGTTAACGGTGGGAGGGATAAGCGGGCACCTAAAGACAAATCCAAAGTTTTGGTAACGGGTATAAAAATATTTAAGAGTTGCCCCTTCAATTTGTTTTCTAATGGCGTGTTCAAATGGAGTACACCTTAACTTAAAGTCTCCAAATTTAAGTAAATTTATTAAAGCCTGTGTTTTTTTTCCTTCTTCTTAAATTTGATGTAATTGGCGCTTTTCAGTGAGGCAAATTTTACATGTTCAAGAAGTCATGGATATTGGATTGGAAGGTTTTTTTTTGTTTTGTTTTGGATAAATAAACTCACTGAAATTTATCGTGTTGTGTGTGTAGTTTGTTGAGCGGACGCCAGGGGGCGGTGTGGCGCACTTTGGGGCAGGTATATAAATAGACCTGGAGCCCGATCTGCCACTTCCACTCATCGCTCAAAATGGAGAATCGTGTTGTCTTCTGCTTTTCATTCATAACTCTGTTCATTTGTGTGAAATGTTCATTGCCTCCTCCATGTGACAGGTAAGATGATTACCAAAAACAAAATCCAGTTTAACGTTTGCTTTTTGTTTAAAAGTAATATTTAAACTTGCAGGAAAAAAAAGAATGAAGCATTTGTTGAACTATATTTGGTTCTGTTGGCTGTGTTGAAGGTTAAAGTTCATGTTCTGCTTAAAACGGGGGAAATTGCTTTTAATTCTGTTTTTCATTTACTTAACATTTTATCAGTGATCTTGTTAATGGCACAATAGAAAGTTTATTAACTTTTTGTATCTATTAATGATTTGCAGCTCTTAATTTCAAGTCAAAGTCCATTCTGATAACTTTGGGGAAAAAAGGCTTTTTACAAGCAGGGGAGTCGTTTCAATGTGGAAATGTAGTAAAACCTGTACTTTTAGGGAAAAATGCTTAAAGCAAACAAAAATGGAGCATAAGGAATATATGCATCTTAATAAATGGAATAAAGTGGGGTTAAAATTTATTTTTTTTTTAAGTTTAACTTTGCATAACTAAAACCATTTCAGTCACTTGCAAACTTTAAAATGTCAGAATTACTGAAACAAAACGACAAAAAACATTAAATACAGGAATGCATTCATTTCCTGGTCTGGGCTCTTTTTACATAAATCAGTGCAGCAAAGAGTTGTTCAGAAATTTGGACTCCTATTGGTGGTTTTTCATATGTGCATGTTCATATGGTGGTTGCCCAGGGCAGCATCTCCCAATGGGTGGCGCAAAACTGCTAGATAAAAATACAGATATGTTGAAAATTCCGACTTTCAAATTAGAAAAATTGACTGGAACGCCCTTGGAAGCCAGATTTTCCACTGGGAAACTGGCAGCAACACCAGTTATGATTTCAGGCAGACTTCATGTTTCAATATGGCCGCTCCTCACATCCGCAATAGAAGGATGTGGTGGAAACGCGTTTATTTTACAAGACAAACGTGTAAAAATGCGTCTAAAGTCAGTGTTCCATGTAGTGCCTGTAGCTGTAAACAGAAAATTAAAAGTGTTTGCTTACAAAACATAAACCTTAAAATATGTAGAACTGCTGCAAAAAGTGTTTATGGGCGTCACCACCTTGAAATTCAAACCTCTTATCTGGAGCTACATAAAAACCAGCACAATTCCCGTAAATAAGTGGTAATGCTGTCATTGTCATATTTAAAGCCTGCTGTTAATCCTACATGAGTTGGTTCAAAGGTTGGGTTACATAATTAGAAAATGTCCTGTTCAAATAGATTAGGTTTATCACATGTTTTACAGATAAGTCAAATTAAACTAACTGGATTTGCAATTTACTTCTGCATTTACAACATAAAATATTTTATCCTTGCAAATCCGTCTTGACTCCAGCAGCAGTTTGAATCATTCTCTCTTGCATTACATTTTTATTTGCTGTGAGCCAAAGTTAAATAAAAGTCTAAAACATTAATATTTGTACTTCATAAAATATGTAAATATTTTAGTGCATAGTCCATTTCCCAATAAATCACATAATATGCCAATGAAATATGTAACATTTTCTTGTTTCTAACTTGACAAAATATTGTTTTTTGAGAAAAAAAAGTTTTAGTAACTTTATTTAAATTTATTTTGTCAACCTTTATCCCAGTTTGCTTATGTATGGGGTTTATAATGCTCCAGTTGGAGTTTCTTAATGGTTTCACCTCCTCGTTTCAGTGAAATCTACTGCTCAGGCCCCATCCTGCATCACATGCAGGAAGCAAAGTTGTTCAACGATGACAAACACTTTGTAGACATGAAGCTGAAGTCACCTCCTGGTGAGTCTGTGCCTCTATAAAAATGTTTTGATTACACATCCATGCTTTCTGCTTTTCTTATTAGTTATTTTTTTCAAATCTTCCACAGGTGAAGTTTTGGCGGCTTTTCAAACGCTGTTAAACCAGTGGCCGAACTCCAGCATCCCAACCCAGAAGCTCCAGGAGTTCCTGGAGGCAAACTTTGACAAACCGGGGACGGAGTTTGAGACGTGGACGCCGACCGACTGGCAGGAAAAGTGAGGTCAAGCTGTTCCTCTCAGGTCTACGGAACAGAATTAGGGCCAAAAAATAAAAACGTCTCAGTAAAATACTTTAATGTCAGAATTCTAATTCTGTCAACTATGTCAAAATCTGAATAAATAGCCAAACATTCCTAAATGCCTCCCAATTATGTTGTTCGTATATGAAAATAATCACATAGCTGTTTTTTTTTTCTCATTTGTATACATGTGTAGCACTTAACCACTTTAGCCTGTTCCAAATTTACCTGCTAGATTTGACTGATAGAGAATAAACAATTTAAACAATTCTGAGACAAAAATGTCAGAATTCTGTGATTATAGTCAAAATTCTGAGGAAAAAAAATCTGAATTCTGGGACTAAAAGCAGAATTTTGAGGGAAAAAAAACAGAATTTTGAGGTTTAAACTCACAATTTTGAATTCTGCGAAACAAAAATTGGATTCTAAGAAAAAAAGTCAGAATTTTGAGGAAAAAACTTTTGAATTCTGAGGATTTTTGAGAAAAATGTCTATTCTTTTCTTTTTCAGTGACTCTAATTGTCTTCCATACAGATCTGTGTATTCTGTAGTGGTGTGTGGTTAACAGGAGACTGTCTTTCTGTGGCAGGCCGCGGTTCCTGAGTGGAATCGCAGACGAGAGGCTGCGGCTGTGGGCGGAGCAGATCCACGGCCTGTGGAAATCTCTGGGCAGAAAGGTGACGATTTCCAGCTTCTTCACCCAGACGAGTTACAGTTTAACCCTCAGTAAACGTTTGCAAGGTTATCGTGTTTTCACACGCAGCAACCTGCAAAAGTATTCAATCCGCTTTAACTCTTCCACATTTCATCCCACTATAGCCACAACTGAAATGTATTTAATTGGGATTAATCGTTTTAATCCCGATAAATACTGTGATCTAAAGAAATGAGGGATTATACAAGACAACAAATCTCTCCTCCAGATGCAAACCAGTGTCAAAGATCACCCGGAGCTCTACTCTCTGATTTTCACCCCACATCCCGTCGTGGTTCCGGGCGGCCGCTTCAGGGAGCTCTACTACTGGTGAGCCAAGCAGTTTGACCAATCAGTGCCGTCAATTTGGCCGTTCTGACCTCATCAGCCAATCAGGACGCTCCCCTCGCATCCAACAGGGACTCCTACTGGGTCATCAACGGGCTCATTCTGTCGGAGATGACGGAAACGGCGTACGGCATGATTCAGAACTTCCTCTTTTTGGTCGAAAGGTATTAAAGGACGCCGGAAGTTCGTTCAGAAGTTTGGTTTCCATAGCAACGGGGTTCGCCTGAGTTCCCCCGTTGCTATGGAATTCGCAATGGGTTGCTTTTTGGTTGTTGTTGTTTTTTTTGTTTTTTTTCCCCGTCATTTTGACTAACATTTTAACTAAATTCCCACCATAATCTATTTTTACCCATCAGTTTTTAAACTTAATAATGAAACTTAATTCCATTTTTATTTTTATTTTGTTTACTTTTTATTCAACAAGCTGAACAGATAACCCACATCTCGTCATCATCAGGCTGAAATCGGGTAAAATTTCACTAATTGATGTGATTAGAAGTTGGCAGACTTATATTAATTGATTTAATTATCTCTGTGTGTAAAGTTGAAACTGTGTGTAATCTGTCAAAATGAAGGATGACGTCAGATTTCTCATCTTTTATTAAAACACAATGTAGTAATTACAACAGCCAATCAGGACTCTCACACAAAGAAAATAATAATTATACATTTTTTAAATATTATGACCATACTCTCATATTGTTACTTTCTTAGTATTATTTTGACTTTATTCTCATAATATCACAAATTTATTCTTGTATTGTTTTGCATTTACTTAATATTATTTTTTTAGTTTGGCTCTACTTTCTTGTGCTGTGACATTTTATAAAAGGCGATGGAAAAATCTGACGCCAATGCATCACTTTTGACAGATTTCACTCAACTTTACAACTTTATTCTCTTAGTACGACTTTTTCTAGTATTACTTCGACTTTATTCTCGTAATTTTATTCATTTATTTTTCTTAGAATAGCCCTAATACTCTGTCGTAAAAAAGAAAGGATTAGCAGGAATTTTGTCAAAGATGGAAGATATTCGGTAAAATCAACCCCTGATCCAGAGACATTTTTAAGATCTTATAGGATAATAATTTCCTGTGATTCTCCCTCAGATACGGCTTCGTTCCCAACGGCGGGCGGGTTTACTACGAGCGGCGCAGCCAGCCTCCCTTCCTGCCGCTGATGGTGGAGAGCTACTACTTAGCAACCGGCAACCAGCAATTCCTCCGGTGACTTTTCTAAGGAAGCCATTATTAACCTTAAAAACAAAATGGCGCCGTCACATTTCAGGCTGCTCTGCACTGACATGTCGCCTCCCGTTCATTTTTAGCGCAGCTCTACCGGTTCTGGAGACGGAGTACCGGTTCTGGATGCAGAACCGTTCAGTAACTGTGACGGCAACTGGGTCAGAACACGTTCTGAACCGGTTCAACGTGGATGCGGACCTGCCCAGGTAACGAACTCATTTCAAACTTCTGCCAAAGTTTTTTTAATGTGGCTCTCTAAACTCCAGGTACATAAATAGAAACTGTAAAATAGCATTTGTCTGCTTAAATATGATTTTATTAATCAAAACAGCTTACAGCGATTTATTAGCGCCAGAAAGAGGAGAAAATGTCTGCCACAAACTCAGAAATGTTTAGATTAATCTCAGAAAATTTCAGAAAGAATAAAGGGAATTTTGAAAAGTGGGACATTTGCTTGAATTTTTCTTTAATTTTGAGATTAATGTCAGAAATATTCTAGAAAAAGAGAAAATTTATATGTTTGAAAAGTCAAAAAATTGGTTGGAAAAAATAGAAATCGTATTAATCTCAGACCTTTTCTAGAAAAAAGGAGGAAATTTTGGATTTGAAAAGTGGAAAATTTACTAGAAAAAACAGTTGAGATTAATACCTTAAATTTTATTGAAAAAATAAGGAAATTTCTGAATTTGAAAAGTCTCAAAATTGTAATATGCTTAAAAAAACTCAGTTTGAGATTAATCACAGAATTTTTTGGTCAAAAAACGGAAATATTGAGATTAATTTCACAGATTTTCTATTAAAAAAAAGGAAATATCTGAGTTTGTGAGAAATACTTTAATAATTTACTGTAAAGAAACTATAGAAAATGTCTGAGTTACATTTAAAACGTGTAAATTTTCTTGCAAATTTTAGATTTTTGCAGCTCATAACGTTTCTTTCTGAGAAACAAGAACATTTCTTTTTAGATTGATCTCAGAAACATTCCTGAAAATATGGAAATTTATGAATTTGAAATGTGGAAAATTTGCTACACAAAAACTCAGAAACTTCCTACAGATTGACTTAGAAACGTTAAACTAAAGGAAAGAAAAGCTCTGATCTTCTGGATCTTAAGCAGTAAAGTTTGTGTAAAAAACAAAACGATCTGCATTTTTACCCACATTAAATTGTTTTTGCTTCAAGGCCTGAATCGTACACAGACGACCTGGAATTAGCCGAAGGACTCTCCGATGGTAATAAATTATTAAAATTATTATTCCTTTTCCTCAGAAGAGACATTTTTGCTTTTTATACTAAAATTGCAGAACAGAGGTAAACCTTTCATTCCTCCACTTTAACAGTTTATTAAAACTGTAGAGAGAGTAAATAGAAAAAAGGGAGGAAATTTGTCAACATCAAAAAAAAAAACTCAGAAATTTTTAGATTAATTTCATAAATTTTCTAGAAAAGAAAAAAAGAAAATTTTTGAACTCCAAAAGCCTAAAACTTACTTTAAAAAAAACAAAAACTCCAGCCTCAGAATTTTTCTAGAATAAATCTGGACATTTCTGAGTCTGAAAAGTCAAACATTTGTTTGAAAAAAAACTCAGAAATTTTTATATTAATCTCAGAGATTTTCTAGAAAAAAACATTGGAAAATACGAACAGAAAGTCAGATAATTTCCAAAGAATTTCACTAGAAATTCTCTGAGTTTTGCTTTCAGCAAGTTTGGAGTTCAGAAATTTTTTTTTTTGGTAAAAAAAAAATCTGAGATTTATGTCAAACTTTCAGAGTTTTTTCTTGCAGACATTTTACTTTTCAAACTGATATTTCTTTGTGTTTTCTAGACATGTTCTGAGATTAATCTCAACATTTCTTATATTTTTTCTACCAAATTTTCACCTATTCTATTCCCTTGTTTTTTCTAAAATAATTCTGGGATTAATCTGTAACTTTCTGAGTTTTTTGTTTGAAATTTCCTCTTCCTGTTTCGTCTTTCTCAGGGTTGTAGTTTCCCTGTAGCAGCGGAGTGATGCATGCGTAGTAAACGGCCCTGGATGTGTGAGTGTCTCTCTCTCTGCAGAGGTCAGACGGCGGCTGTTCGTGGATCTGAAGGCCGGCGCCGAGTCCGGCTGGGACTTCACGTCCCGCTGGTTCATAAACGCCAGCGGCCAGAACGACGGGACGCTCAGAGACACGCGGACCAGCCAGATCCTCCCCGCCGACCTCAACGCCCTGCTCTGCCGCAACGAGAGACTCCTGGCCTCTTTCCACCGGCTGCTGGGTGAGACGCTGACCTCTGACCTCCACTTAGCTCTCAGCTCCCAGCTGGTGTTGCATAAAGACTAACAGTTACATTTACTTGAGTAACTTTTTTTTTTTTAAGTACTTTTAAGAATATTTTTATGCTGTACTTTTAGTTTTACTTGAGAAAAATTTCTGGATTTTCTACCCAGTGTCAGTAACTTCACTGAATGAAGAACAAAGTTGAAAAATTTTGACTTTTGAAACTATTTCCTTTTCTTTTTTTTTTCTAGAAATTTTCTAATATAAATCTCAGTATGTGGGAGATTTTTTCTTTTTAAGCTAATTTAAAAATTTTCAAAATCAGAAATTTCTGAGACTAATTTTTAATTTCTTCTTTTCTTACTAACCAAATTTCTGGCTTTTCGACTTTTCAAGCTTAGAAATTTCCTTACTTTTTTCTAAAAAATAAATTCTGAGAACAATCTAAACAATTCTGACTTATTTTCAAGCAAATATCCTATTTTTCAAACCCAGAAATTTTATTGATTTTTCTCTAAATTTTTTAGGGGTTTTTTTCTACTTTTTTTTTTACTTTTCAAACTCACAAATATTCCTATTTTATTCTAGAATTCTTTTTAGCTTAATCTGAAAATTTCTGAGTTTCCTCTAATTTTCCATTTTTAAAACTTCGAATTTTCTTAATTTTCTGGAAAATTACGGAAATTAGTCTAAAATTATTTGACTAATTTTTTAACTTTTCAAACTCAGAAATATCAGCTTTTTTATGCTGGAAATTTCTGTATTTTTTTCCTAGCAAATTTTCCAAACTTATGAAAATTTCGGAGTTTATTTTTCTAGTAAATTTTGGGTAATATTTTTGGATTTTCTACCCACAAACATGTTTTAACCAGAAATTCACCAGATGCAGACCTGCAGCTTTTGTTAAAGTTTCTCAAGTTTTTTATTGAAAGAAACTGAATTGGAAGCATTTTCTTTTGCCCGATTTTGTTATTTTTCGTTACTTATATTTGTTATTGTCACTTTGCTTGTGCGTGACGATGCTGTTCTTCGACAGGCAACGACGAGTCGGCCGCTCTGTACGCGCGAGCGGCGGAGCGCAGGACGCAGGCGATGGAGGCGCTGCTGTGGGACGCCGAGAGGGGAGCGTGGTTCGACTACAACCTGCTGACCAACTCCAAACATTTTGACTTCTACCCGTCCAACCTGGCGCCCCTCTGGGCCCAGTGCTACTCCCAGCCGGACATGGGGGAGAAGGCGTTGCAGTACCTGAAGGTGGGAAGCTTCGCTCTGCATCAGAGTCAAACTTTCAGTACTTTTATTTGCTTCTCTGGCTGGATGAAAACGGAGCAAAGCATTCATCATATTCAGAGTTGGGTTCTAAATAGTTACCTTGACTCAAGTAATCTTTTGAAAAAAAAAACTACTTTTACGAGTACTTTTACTACGCTGTACTTTTATTATGAAGTATTTCTACTTTTACTTGAGAAAATGTCTGGATTTTCTACTCACTGAATGAAAAACAAACATGTTTTCACCAGACTCAGACACCTTCAGTTTTTGTTAAAGTTTCATTTAAGTTTTTTATTGAAAGAAACTGATTTAGAATTATTATTTTTTGCCTTATTTTATTATTTTTTTGTCACTTTTATGAATTATTTTCTTTTTGTCCATAAAATACATAAAAATTGTGTGTGTTTATTATCAAAAAGAGTCATAAACATTGGGTTTAAATGACTCCCACCAGTAGGGGGCAGTATTTCTCACTTCTACTTCACTGCTGCCTTGGTCTTTATTATTTTGTATTTAATTTAGACAAAATATGTGCAACAAAATAGAAGAACGGAATGAAAATAAGTAGCAAGAGAGCAAAAATTACAACCACAAAAAGGAAAAATACTAAATTTTTGGCAGATTTTGCTAGAAATTCAGCACAAATTGAGACTTTAAAGCTGTTATATTGGTACAGTACTTTAAAAAATACAAATCTGAAAATAAATAGGCAAAAAATGCATTAAGCTTGGGTTTTAGTTTGATAAATTTACAGCTGTGTATATCAAATTTTGCTCTTCTAGAGTGTTCAAACAGGAGAAACCACATAATGTAGTTTTAATTTAACATAAGAGAAAAGAAGAGTGATGGTTTCCTCAGAGTTGTGGCAAAATGGAAACAATTAACAGAATTACATCTATGCAGAATCTCAAGACTTTTTAGTTATGAACCAAACATCTTTCCAGCAAATGTCACCAAAAATATTATCCCAGAAAAATTCATTTTTATGGTCTCTTATTAGCCATTTGCTGACTTACTTAAGTGCAAATATTGCAAAATTTCTCCACAAATCAGTAATTTTTATTGCAAAACAATCAAAATTGTGAAATCCTGGACTAGAGTGAAGAAATGTTCTGTGTTATTAAATGTTAAGAAGTGTTTATCGAATACAGACAAAACCATTTATTGATATTTTATCTGTTTGCTAATGATCCTATCAGTACATTCATAACCTTCATAATCTTGATATGTGAAAATGAGAAGCTGATCATTAAGGTTTTAAGAAGAAAAAGGCTCATTAGAGGAGCTCAGGTTTTATTTTCATGAAGGTTAAAATCAGAAGTTTGTAGATTTTTTGTTTTTTGCAGCTTGAAAAGTTCAACTTTTTCTTTCTGAGCGATTCCCGGTGTTGCCGGCAGATGGCGCTGTCACACCACAAGGCTTTTTCTCTTCTCGTTTTCTGCACAGGCGAGCGGCGCGCTGGACTTCCCCAACGGCGTGCCGACGTCACTGAGGGACTCTGGGCAGCAGTGGGACTATCCCAACGCCTGGCCGCCTCTGCAGCACATGCTCATCGAAGGTGGGAAGCACAAGAAAACATAAAATTAAATAAAAACAACAACTTTCTGAAACCATGGGAGGACTTTGTGAAGCAAATTCAGATTATATGACTCATTTTCTTTTGGATTAGTGCTAAAAAAAATCAGGAAATATAAATATTTAAGCTCATTTGTTGCTATTTTTAGTAGAAATCCGACCAAACCTCCCACTTTTAGCGCTCAATTCATCACACTTGGTTTCCATTTAAATGTGTTTATTACATTCACATCAGACACACAGCTGGAGGGATCGTTTCCTGTCATTTTTTTTTTTTTATCTGGCATCTTCCTCAGTGATGCTCTGATGGAGCCTGTGTAGCAGCTCCCTCTATTTTCTTCTTGCTTCGGGGGATTTTTTCCTTTCAGACCATGAAGTGAAATACATGCTCACCTGCATTGAAATCAGGTAACAGATTGGATCAGAAAAATAAGACAAATGCACCACTGAGCCATAAAAAACTAAATCTCGCCTGCTGTCTTGTATTCTGAGGTTTTTCTGTGCTACATTGTTGTAAAAAAAATGAATTAAGGTAAAATATTTGAGTGTTTTGTGTTAAAAAAGGAGAGATTTTGCTTTTCCAGGTTTGTCCAAACTGTCCTCAGAGGAGGGAAAGAAGCTGGCGTTTGATCTGGCGCAGCGCTGGATCAAAACGAACTGGCAGGCCTATGAGAAACACGAAGCCATGTTTGAAAAGGTGAGTGTGTTTGTGCTGCTTCAGAGCTCAGATCGCGCTCAGATGACGCATCGTGTAATATTCATCTACGCTCCAACAGTACGACGTGAACGGAGACGGAAAACCAGGCGGAGGCGGAGAATACGAAGTTCAGGTGACTCCCTCTTTATGTTTCCAGCTGGTATTTTATGGCAATTTTACTTGAGTTTTAGGAATTGATCCAAAACAAAGCAGTGCGTAAAGGTGGAAGGGAAGGAAAATAACTCAAATAAAATCAAATAAAAACACAAAAATAGGGAAGATGGCTGACGGGACAGATGTTTAGAAAACACCCAGAAAGGAAGGGAAGCCATAAAACGTCATTGCTGAAGAAGCTGGTTGTAAAATCAAAACATTTTAGCAGAAAATTGAGTGGAAGGAAACAGTGTGGTGGGAAAGGTGGGGAAGAATTGCAGCTTTTGGGACAATCTCGTCTTTGAGTGTCACAAAAATATTCTTATTATTATTATCATATATCTCCTGGCTCCAATGCTGAGTACCACATACCAACTGTGAAGCACGGTGGTGGAGGTGTGATGGTTTGGACTTGTTTTGCAGCGTAAAGGGGTTCTAAACGGATCATGAACATTTCTGTGTTTCAAAGTTTTCAAAATACAATCAGGAGTGTAATCGTCTGACAGCTGTAGATTTGTACAAACTGGGTCATTAATAAGAAAAATTAAGTCCAGAACAAAATGGCCACCTGGCTGAAATGCAGAAACAAATGACTGGAAACGTCAATGAACTAAGAAACACTGTAGAGAAGCTCTTACTTTGAAGAGTTGTTTGTGTGCCTGAGGTTGGATTTCAGTTAGTTATTTTTTTTAAAGGGGCGGTATTATTTATTTTCCGGGCACTTTTCATTATTTTATAGCACAATCGGGTATCTGTTACCTTCAGTAGTAAATTTTCCATGACACCATGGTGGCCATTTTGAAAAAATTAAAAATGATCAGTAAAAGTCAAGTCTATGGGCCCAATTACGAATTATTTGACACCAGACGTATTAATTTGTGATAAATATTTGCAAATTTAGTTCAAAAATACATTTTCCATAACAATCATGGTGGCCATCTTGAAAAGTTTAAAAATTATAATATGATTGCTAATTTGGTCCTCAATTATGAAAGATTTGGCACCAAATTTATTAATCTATGATGGCAAATTTAGCACAAAAATACATTTTCCATAACAACCATCTTGAAAAATATAAAAAATTATCAGTAAATATATTGTAGAAGTATTAATTTGTGATAAATATTGGATAATTTTGTGCTAAAATACATTTTCCATGTCAACAATGATGGCCATCTTGAAAAATCTAAATTGATCAGTAAATATGATTTCTATGGGCTCAGTTACATATAATTATACACCAAAGGTATTCAAATTTAGTACAAAAATATATTCTCCATGACAACCGCAGCGGCCATTTAGAATTTTTCATTGGCTAATGCTATCGGGTTTCTTTCTTTCTTTTTCAAAACGCAAGCCGCTGGGAACATCTGTGCCGATCCAGGTCTTTATAATATTTTTAAATATTCAATAATAACTAAACGTGACGCCATCTTCTTTCCCTCTAGCTAGTTAATGAAAACAAGTTGCGTTTGAGGCGTTGGTGACTGAGCAGCACGTCTCTGTCTGTCTGATGCTGTTTATAAAAATAGAAGCAACACTAACGCTGCTGCTGCTGCTGCTGCTGCGTCTCTCCCCTCATCCCTCCTCTCCTCCTGCTGCAGCTGGGCTTTGGTTGGACCAACGGCGTTGCCCTGCAGCTCCTGGATCAGTATGGGGCGACTCTCACCTCAGGAGGCGGCCGTGTGCGCTCTGACCTCCTGCTGCCTCTGGTCGCCTCCGTCGCTCTCATGCTCCGGTGAATCGGAGGTGTCAGAAGAACCCGGCTGAGGCTTGGATTTTATTTTAGCATTCATGTTTTGACTCACACTTCCTCCTCCGCGCCTCGTCCACAGACTAAAGAGACTAACGAGGGTGTTTTTACCGCAGAAACAACCTAATATAATTACTGTTAATTGGTTTCATTCCTCTGAGGTGAATAATGTTTGGGTTCCTGAGAAGATTTAATATTTTTGTGTCACTGAAGCTCAGCATTGTTTTCTTTTTCTTCTCAGACATAAAACTGAGATTAAAAATATTTATCCAACTGATTCAGTTCTTTTTATGGAAGAGGATAAGGGCCACTGAAGAAAAGAAATGAAATTTAGATTTTTCTTTTCCTCAGAATTGACATTTTCTCAGAATTCGGATTTTGGCCTCCCAATATTCTGACTCTAATCTAAAAGTTCAGAGTTTATCACATAATTCTGACTTTAATCTCAGAATTCAGATTTTTTTTCCCCTCAGAATCTGATTCTTATTTTAGAACTGCCATTAATCTCGAAATTATGACATTAATCTCAGAATTCTGATTTTAATCTGAAAATTTTGACCTTTTCTCAAAATTCTAATTTTAATCTCAGAATTTTGACTTTTTCCTCAAAATTCTAATTTTAGTCTCAGAATTTTTACTTTTTTTCCTCAGAAATCTCACATTTTCTTAGAATTCTCAGTTTTATCTTCTAAAGTCTGACTTTAATCTTAGAATTTTGACTTTTTTCTCAAATTTCTGATTCTGTGACCATCTATGATAAAGCCAGTATTTTCTTAAGTGCATGTCAGTTATGTTGTTAGCATCGGGTTAATATGCTAACAAGTTACAATCCCATAACTTCTTGTTATGAGATTGGGAAACAGGCTCTTTATCTAGAAGCTTGTCACAAATTTATTTTGTAGATTTTAGTTTTAAGACTAGATTTGTCTGCATGAACAATCTAAAGGATTCTTATTCTAAGAAAAAAGTCAGATTTTTTTCCCCTTTTGATTCTCTTTTGTATTATTGTCGTTGTTGTGATTTAAAAAATAAATGAAATATTAAAAAATACGTTAAGTCTTTCGCATTCTGTTCCATCAGTTCCAGCATACAAGAATGAAACGCTGGAAAACTGTGGCATTAAAATATGTGAATATTGTGTTTTAAAAGGTCGAGCGCTGAAGCCTTTTTCATTAACTGCGCTGGAAGAAGTGTGTGGGAATTAATTTCCCTCCAACCTTTTCTCCCAGCGGTGCATCACAAAGTGCATATGGAAACGACCTTTTGGCCTTTTTGAAAATACACATCTCAAGTGCACATGCAGATGTTGGAAAACATGACAAACATGCGTTAATCCAATGCATATATGTTTTTTTATTTAAAGCTGTGTGTTTAGATCCAGTAGGAGCATTTTGGTTGATGCTTAATTAGATTTTTTGGGGAGAAAAACAACTAATTGTGTCTGACGGCTTCTGCATCGCAGCTTTAGTCGGGATCATTCTGTCCCCTCTCTGACAGAATCATGTTCCTCTATTTTTTAGGTTGCTTAAATTAATAATGGCCTGATGAATCACGCCAAATCACTTTCCATCAAATTCATCTCAGAAATGGCTCATTTCTGACTGCACTGGATCTTAAATATTCCCTTCTGCTCAAGGCAACAAATTAGGTTGTCAATATTACTGAGTTTTTCAAATACAATGGAAAGCAGAATTAATTTGTCACAGATTTCAAATTTGATTAAACTTTTTCTGTTTTTGGTCGCTACGCCGTTTTAAAGTCACATAAGATGTGACTGAAAAGCAGCAGAAGCGCCATGTTTGCTAGTCGCCATTAAAATCTAGAAGAACGAAGAGAAGAAGAAGAAGACGTCAAAATACTGTAGTGGAACTAGTACTTTAAAAAGAATATTAAGGAATTATTTACTTAAAACAAGCTCCTATATCTTCATTGAAAGTTAGTTTTGTCTTATTTCAAGTGTAGTAAGATTTGCACTAGAAATTAGACCAAAAATACTTTGTAAGATTTTGTGTTTTTGCAGGTGAGTTAAAATATACTTTCAAAAATAATGAAAGAATATGTTATATTTCTTCATAAATGTCTTCGAAATCAGAAATACTGAGAAAATACTTTTTCCCAGTATTTGGTAGCTTTGCCTTTGAACATTTTGTTTTTCCTTCTAGACAGAAAAGAGAAGTTTGATCTGAGACCATTTTTATTATAACTATGTGTTTCTTATTAACTTTTTAAACAAAGTTATTTGTTGTGCTTTTGAAAATGAACAGATGTAAAAAGCTTTTTTTTTGTATTTGCAGAATTTGTTGAAGGTGTGAAAAAATTGAAGGCGCTTCAAACATCAGCTCTTCAAATGAGACAGAAACAAGCCATTATTTTTTGCTTTTCTAACACATCTCTCTGTCATTTCTGCTTACATCCATGGCGACACGGTGGTCAAGCATGAAATGACGTCCAGACTAATATGCAGATTCTTTAAAAAAGTAATGATATATTTACTTTAAAAGGAGATTTTCTCCACCCTGGGTGGTGCTGAAGATAGGACGACAAAATAAAGGATTTTGTCTTTTTAGCATGAGTGGACACAAAAGATTGACTGTTCGATTTAAATCAGCAAAAGGCCACAGGAGCAGCGGAGCATGTAACCTCAGAGATCGCCCTCCATAATGCGCTATCTCTATTTACAAGTCATTTCACCGGCTTTTTCTGGCCGTAAGTGACACCGTGCAGCCGCAGTCATGCATATTGCGCCGTGTTTGGAAGTGTTTAAGCAGCAGGCGGCTGTCGCCGACGTCTCAGCCGGCAGCAGGAGCTAAAGTAGAAACAAACACTGCTGCTTTAGCAGAAACGCATGGCGGCGTAGCAGGGCAATTAGAGGTAGAAGAGGAGTTTAAAAACTCTGAAATTTTTAGATTAGGTTCAGAAAATTCCTAGAAAAAACAGCAAAGTTGAAAATTTTCCACTTTTAATTTTTTTTTCAAAATTTCCAAATGGGGTAAAATTTGTTACTTTTTCCAAGTTTATAAGTTTTTTTTTTCCTCGAAAATTTCTGAAATCTCAAAATTTCAGATTTTTTTCTAGTTTTCTTTTTATAGAAAATTTCTGTGACTAATCTTAAAAGTCTTTTTTTCTTGCAATTTTTTGACTTTCTAATTTTTTTTCTAGAAAACCTTTAAGAATAATCACAAAATCTTATTGTTTTCCAGAAATTTTTTTACTGTTCAATCTCAGAAATCTCTTTATTTTTCTAGGAAATTTCTGAGAATAATTACATTTTTTAAACGTTTTCTTACAGCAAATTTTCAAACTCAGAAATGACCAAATTTTCTTTAAAAACAAAGCAAAACAAAAACCTTGGAAGTTCTGAAAATTTCCAGAATTGGAACATTTTTGACTGTTACAACCCAGGAATTTTATTTATTTATTTTTTTTTTTGAAAATTTCTGAGTTCAATCTAAAACTTTCTCAGTTTGTTCTAGATTTTATTTTTATTTTATTTATTTTTTTGCTATTAGAGCTCAGAAATTCGCTGTTGTCCTTAAGAAAATTAGTTTTACAATTTTGGAAATTATTTGACTTTTCAAACTCATAAATTTCCAGGCTTTATTTCTAGAAAACTGCTGATGTTTTTAAAGCAAATTTATAAAAAAAAAAATTTGATGTTTGGAGCTCAGAAATATCCTTGTTTTCCTTTAAAAAAAAATTTAATTGAAAATTGAAAATTTCCAACAGAAAAAATTTAAACCTTTCAATGTCATAAATTTCCTAGTTTTATTTATAGCAACATTTAAACTTTTCAAACGCTAAAATTTTCTTGCTTTTTCTGGAAAATTAGAGATTAGTCACAGATTTTTCTATTTTTTTGGCAGAAATTTTCTCAGTTTTTATATCTACAACGTCTCTTGTACGGCAAGCTAATGAGACCAAGCTGCAAAGTGTGGAAGGAGCCGTCTGGCATCAGCCGGTGATGAGGTGCGACTGCAGCTATTGTTCGTGTTCACATTGCCGCTAATTACACAAACCTGATGACATTATTTCACACAGCGCATTTAATGGGGAAGCCATGAATTGCAAAGCAGCTGCAGCAACAACTGTATGGCATGTTGTTATGGTATAAAAGGTCAGAGTGTCTCATCCTCACCAACTGTACGGCAAGCAGTGCTGCATATAAATGAGCTCTGTCTGATTCAGGCGTAGGAAAGAAATAGCGCCTTCCTTCAGTCTAGTGAATTGGTATCGATTTTCTGTTTAGCAAATCATACCGACTGATTTACAACAACATTAGTGTCTGTGTGGGAAGGTGTGAACATTTAAATCACCTTCGCTGCTACTAAGACTTTCTTCAATGTTGGTGTTCAATTAGTGGTGGGTCTTGATCAAAATTATAATTGGAAACATTACAACAAAATAAGCAACATTTCACTTTCAAAAACCCTTCTGCTGCTAAATTACTCAATAAATACATATATAAGCTCAACACCAAAGTTATTTATTGTTTTAATCTATTATGTAGGTTATTCAACCAGCAGAGTTTCAGGGACTCTTGATCGTTCATTGAACTTCTTTAGAAACCTGAACTGTGGATGCTAACGTTAGCATGGGGCTGTCTGTGCTGCTGCAACATGTTTAGCAATGAGATGCTACTTTAGCTTAGCTTGTAGGCTAACTCCTGTTAGCACAACTTAAACAATAATAGTCTTTCCCAGGGTCTTTCAAGCAGAAATTAACCACCATTTGCAAAAGAGAAGCAACTTCCATCACTGCTGTTTGCAAACGTTGCTTGTGCAACAGATTTACTGGCGTACCAGAAACATATGACTACAAAGGTTCCAGCCCAAACCTTTTTATATAAAACCAAAATGTTATTAATTGCATTCAAATTTTTATCGCCTTAAAATCTATGTAATTAATTGAAATTGATATGTTAAAAGTAGATATAATGCAAAAATTGTCTGTAGAAAGGCTTGAACAACTTATGTTTTTTAATGTTTTAGTGCTGCAGATATTACTGGACAGGGCTTTGAAACTGAATTACTAAGTATGGAACCTGACTAACCTGAACAGAACCTTAACCTAATAGGGATGTTATGAAATAGTGAAGAATGTGAATCAGCCCTCCTTGTCCAACATCAGTGTCTGACCTCATCAATGCTCTTTTGGAAGAATAGTCAAAACTCACATGAACACACTTCTAATGCCTGTCCACAGTTTTACCATGACATGGTGAATCAACACATCATTAAAGCTGATGAGTCAGTGTATTTCTTAGTGCTTAACTGTGACCTTGTGTGAATTAAATAAAAAATCACCAAAAATTGTAACTTGTACACTTGGTTCTTGATTTTGAAATTTAAAGATTTAGTTCACTCAGCAGTTTAACTGAAGTTTGCAGTGAGCTTAAGGTTAAGGAAATGCATAATCTTTTTATTGTTTTCTACGTCCCACATAGATATTCTATATGCGAACTTTATCATATTCAGCTGATATTTGGATTATTTGGAGTTTAAATTAATGTGGGTCCTAAACTCTGCAGTCTGGTTGAAAGAAATCATCTCTTGTTTTTTTTTTTTCTGAGAGCAAGACGTCAGATTACACGCAGATACGACTGAAATCCTATCAAGCAGTAGTGAACAGGGTGATAACAGCTGGATTTAAATCTGCTGGAATCTGCAGAGGTCTGTGCTTCATTACTGCTACCTGGCAGAGACCCTGCAGCGCACATCACAAACTGGCTCATTATCCACTGAGTCATCGCGGCGCTTACCGAGCGCTGCAGAACCCTGGGATGATCCCCGCCCCCAGCCTCCACTGCAATCTGCAGGACCGCAGGGGGAGAGCGCTTCGTCCTGTTGACGGGAAATCACACGACCAGGTCCAGCGTGATGCTCCCAATCAGCATCCTCAAATCAATACCCGACTCCCCAGCTGCTCCTGCAAAAATATGACGCAACCGAATGTCTCTCTGTGGGCAGCTGAAATGTTTGGAGATGAAGTTGACTCCTTGACCTCTAAACTGGAAGGATTAGCTAAGTGCAGGTTTTATACAGGAGGATATTTGATAGCTTAGAGGTATTGACCGTGCACCGTCCAGAGAAATCAGGAGTTTCAGGATCAATATAGCTTGAGGAATTGGTCCAATTGGATTTCTCCCGCTTAAGAAGACATTTTTAAATCTAATGGATGGAAGCGGGCCACCAGCGTAACTTTGTCCCTGATTTTTAACTTGAAACCACGACGATTCCCAGACACACACTGAACATCCAGGTCCAGCCTTTTATAATAAAACATCTTAATATTAATTTCAGATGTTTTTTTTTTTTTTTTAGAAAAGAACAAGAAAATTTCAGAGCTCCAAAAGTTTGCAAGAAAAAACTGAAAATTTTATATTTATCTCAGACTTGTTTAGGAAAAATAATTAAAATTCTGAGCTAAAAAATTTTTAAATTTGTGAGAAAAAAAGGAAAAACTATTAGTTAAGTCTCTGAAATGTTATAGAAAACACAAGGAAATTTCTGAGCTTCACAAGTCAAACATTTGCAATAAAACTTCGGAAATTTTGAGGAAATTTTGAGATTAAGCTAAGAAATTTTCGAGAAATTTTTTTTTTTTTTCATTTTGGAGCTCCAAAAGTCAAACATTTGCAAGAAAGAAACTCAGAAATATTTAGATTAATCTCAGAAAGTTTCTCTTTTTTTGTAGAAAATTTCTGAGATCTAAAAAATTTGAATTTAAAAAGTTAAAATTTTTTGAGTTTTTTCCTCCAGATAAGTCAAGATTTAAATAAAAATATTTTTTCAATGGCCCTTGTCCTATTCTGAAATGGTTCTCATTATATTATTTACAACCATTCTTAGGAGTGTTGGACAGAGACGCAGTTCGTATTATGAACTCAGCTGGAGTGCAGTTCCACCAGGTGTTTGCTAATCGCTGCTGCCGCTAGTCTGGAGGAGCCGAGTGAGGACAGCTCGGAGGAGCAATGCTCTGTAAAATAATAAAAAATAATGCTGCTTAAACTAGCTTTGAGACAGAGGATGAAACCATTAATTATTTCCTCGTTCAAATATTTAAAGCAGCCACCTCAGATGACAAAGTTTTCTGCTGCTTTAACTAACCAATCAGTGTTTGTGTTGTAGAAAAGCTCATAATGGAGACACAAAGATTTCTCAACCATGCATGAAAGGATCAAAGCAACACGCAGCTTTATTTTTGAAGAGTGAATAACATTATAACATAATGCAATAGTAGATTTTACATAGTCCTGCCCCTTTAAGAGCCGACCAGCTGATTCTGCTGAAACCTGGTGTTTGTTCATCAGTTAAATTTAACAAACATTGACCTTGATGGTGTTGTGCCAGGTCCAACTTCTGGCCTTGGGCCACTTCTCGCTCCCGGTCTCCTGCCAGGATGCTGTCATCAAAGGTCATGAACCCGTTTTAGGTTGATTTTTGCCTCATTGTTTTCTGTGTATTATGTCCACTGCTTCTATTTGATCACCATTGAAGATTTGTGTTGCTTCACTTTTTAAAGAAAACCCGTGTTTTATGCTGGGAAGATTGACCTTAGTTTTATCTGTTCCAAAATGGATTTGACTTTTTGACATTTGTTGTGTTTTTGGCCAAATAAACGCTTTATTTTCCATCCTTTAAAGCGTTCTGATTGGTTTACAACCTGTATGTTTGCTACAGGGAAGACGATACCAACTCTTTGGAGAGTCTTCCTTTGTTTAGATGTAGTGAAACTATTTTCTCGGGGTTTGTCCCACCATTGGTTGCCTCCTTGGCTGTAAAGGCTTTCACACCCCTGAGCTCTCACACTGACTCTTTGTTGTTTTGTTGTTGACGCAGAGACTCCATACCGTCTCTCTAAGTCTCCTTTTTCTGAGTCTGATGACGGACAGTTTCACTTTTTCCCCAGAACCATTTTTTGTTGTGCTTCATTCTGAGTTTTCTGTTTTTAAACTACACCTGGAATGGGCTGTTTTGTATTGTCCTGCCTTGAATCAATTCAACTCTTCTTAATTTGTTTGTTTACTTTGCAATAAGCAGGAGCATTGATAGTTCTCCAGGTTTTATTGTCTTTCATGGCCTCTTCACTCGTTTTCCGTTCAGAATTGCATGGATGTTGAGAAATGTTTAAAGACCAAAGAACAGTCAAGTCAAATATAAAACTGTATCAGATGAAGTCATGTCTCTTAGAAACATTAAAATACATCTTTACATGTTTTTGTACATGTTGCTGTCTTCCAGTTTAAAAGCCTGGCTTCCCTTGGGCTGTAAAGGAAGAAGGAATGACTGAAGACTTTTGCACAGCGCCGTCACCCCTCCAGTGATTTATGGCTCAGGCTCAGGGTGTCACCAGAGCAGGATGCGCCAGGAAAACATCCAGATGGAGGCGTCCAGATCAGCCACCTGAACCGTCTCAGCTGGGACGAGATTCAGCAGACCAGGGTTTGTTTTTACCACAGAGGTAAATATCTAAAAGGAACAATTAGAGTTTTAAACTTAAAGAAACTTAAACTTAAGGCTCTTTTAAAAGCTTGTAATCAGTTAATATGTTAGATCCAGTAAATAAATGGCGTGGAGTCTTTATTTAGCATTAATCCAAATTAGTTGATGTTTGAGGACTTTATAACTACATTTTGTCTCACAGTCAGATTCAAAAAGGTTATTTTTTTAAAATGCCACATTAATCAGCGGGAGATTTTTAGATAGTTTAGCAAACGACAGTTGATGATCCACATTTTTTAAACTTTTCTTAATTCATTAAATTGAATAAATGGAGGAAATGTGGATATGCTTTAATGCACTTCCTCTACGTGCTTGCGTTGCTAGGTAACGGGCCGGGCTTTGCTAGGGTTGCTAGGCTACGGTGGAGTTCCTGCTGATTTGTAACATTACATTCCGAAGGTTTTTGAAACGACTTATGGCTGGTAGATGAGTTTCTGAGTGAGACGAACAAATGTGCCGTAAATATACCGTATTGCTCCCCAGTTCTTACTTTCGTCTACCGATCATCTCTCCACCATCTTACGTTAGTTAGTTAGTTAGTTAGTTAGTTAGTTAGTTAGTTAGTTAGTTAGTTAGTTAGTTAGTTAGTTAGTTAGATCATTCGCCTGCCCACCACTCCAGGCGACATTTCCCTTATTCTCAAACCCAAAGCTTGACAGGTGAAAATTCATCTATTAAACTCATTGAAGATGAATACATAAACTAAAAACTGGAGTATAGACATTTTTAAGAAGAGTATTTGTGAACCTGCCTCTTTATTATTAAAGTGAATATAATTTAAGATCTTTGTATAACTTTTCTTCACGTTAACTTAGAAAGTGATCTATTATTGTTACAGGTTAGTTTTCCAAACTACAGAAAAGTAACTGTTAGAGATGCTCAAAAATGAAAAATTGGACTGATATTGATATCCGATAGTAACACCGGTGTTAAGCCAGATTTACCAATATTTTATTTTATAATTTTTTAAAATCTGATTACTCGATTAATCGTAAGAATGATAGATTACTAAAATATTCGTTTACAAGAACCCTGCTTAGGTTGTTTTTAGAAGCAACAGAAACCCAAATGAAAGTGGAAAATTTGAATTTTCCTCCCTTTAAACAGAAATTAACATGTAAAAACAAATCTCCCTATTCAAACGCGTGTTTGTTGATTTCTCTGCTCCTCATCTTGTTTCTTTGTCTCACTTCCACTGTTTCCTGACGACGTTCTTTGTTGTCAGTTTTATGATGAAGTCCATCATGTCCACACTCCATCACACATCTGTCGATGTCCTGTTGCCATTTGGTCATCAACTAGCGATAAATCTGACACGCTAACTGTGCAGGCAGCTGCTCTTCTGTTTAGTCCAGGAATATTGAGAATATCTCAACAGATCTTGTTTTCAGCTTGGTGTTTGCTTGCGTTTGTTTTAAACCTGCCACCCTGAGGCGGATGAACTCTTTAATGTAGCGGATCATTTTCCCACGTTTATTATGTGGATTTTTTCCCCCACCTTAAAGGCCTTCCGGCATCAGAAGAGGGACACGCAGTACTTACCAGATCCAGGGAGGATTTCATTGGAAGCTTTACGCTGAAACCAGAAACCCAAGAGTTTCTTTGAGGACTTTTAATTTTTTATTTATCTTTTTGCTGCGTATGAGACATAAGCCAAGAGGTTTTTATTCCATCTTCCCCATTTTTCATCATCCGGCTGAGTGCAGTGTCAGTGCGATTACTGGCTCGGGTCGATACTCTGCTGTTGGTAGGGACTTGAAATGGTTAGAACTGCTGCACACGCCACTCTGAGGGAGTTTGTAGCAGAGAAAAGAGGCGCATTGTGTGAGCGTCACAGATAAAACGTGTGTAAGGTCACCTCGTTTCTGCCGGCGGCGAGTTTCTTTAGCCCAGAGCTGGTGTGACGGCGAGGACGGAGAGACTGAGGAAGAGCTGGATGATCACGATTTAATTTTTGGAGAATGGGGATTTTTTGCACTTCTTGTGTTTCTGAAGTTCAGAGTGATGTCAGCACGCCCAAGGCAGCCATCTTGTTTGACGAGCGTTTTGACTCTACAAGAGAAAATTACATCCAGGCCACAATTTATTATGCAAAAACTACAAAAACTTGTGCTTCCCATGCAAATATCTTACTACACTTGAAATTAGACAAACTAACTATAAAGTAATTTTATTAATATATAGGAGCTTGTTTTAAGTGAATAATTCCTTAATGTTGATTAAAAAGATCCAGTTCCACTGGTAGATTATCTAACTTTTCAAATTTTTTCTGATAAAAATTGTACTTTTAATCAATATTCAAAAATTATTGACATAAATCAAGTTTTGTCTTATTTTTCTAGCATACTAAGATACTTGCACTTGAAAGTAAACAAGGATACTTTTTAAAGATTTTTTTTGCAGTGTGTCATTTGTAATTTCTTAGACTAATCTAAAAAATGTATCAGAAATAAAAACATGGGAATTTCTGAGTTGGAAAAGTCAAAAATTTGCAAGAAAAACAATCAGAAATTGAGATTAATCTCAGAAATTTTCTAGAAAAAAAAACGTTTTTTTTCTAGAAAGAAGTTGAAAAATTGCTAGAAAAACTCAGTTTCAGATTAATATATATATTATAAAAAAAATTAGAAAAAAACAAGGAAATTCCTCATTTTGAAAATCCAAAAATTGGATATAAAAACTAGATTTTCTAGAAAGTCAAAAAATTTCTTTGAAAATCGTCAAATTTTGATTAATTTTCTAGAAAACAATGTGGTATTGCTTAAGCTTGAAAAGTTTAAAATGTTCTTGACAAAATCTCAGAAATTTTTTATATCCATCTCAGAAATTTTCTGGAAAAAACAAGAACATTTCAGAGCTTGAAAAGTCGAAAATATGCGAGGACAAAATTTTAAGATTAACGTTAGAAATTTCCTAGTTTTTTCCAGAAAATTTCAGTTTCAAAATTGGAAAATTTTTTAACTTTTGTAAACTTTCTGAGTTTCAAGGTTCCAAATACTTTTCTCAAATTTCTGCAATTAATCCAAAATTTTTTTGTATTTTTCAAACAATTTTTTTATATTTTCAAACTCACAATTTTTTTGCTAGAAATTTCTGAGACTTCTTGGCTGAAATTTACCCTCCCATCTATAATGGCTCTAATTCTAATGTCTAATTTGTCTGAATAAAATCGGGCATTTTATTTCAAGCCCTGTCGCCCAGCCGCAGTTTGAGTCGTTCCTTCATTCGCCAGGTTTAACTGTTGCCTCGTTCGGAGCCAAACAAGTCAAACAGACAAGCAGGGTGAATCTTCGCCTGGAGAGGAGTGGGAATCGAGGGAAAACACGAGGAGTTGAGCTTATTACAGCTGCACAGATGGTGCAGCAGATGAGGTGGTAGAGAGAGATGGATAAAGAGTCAGAGGTGTGACAGGAAAAGAGAGGAACGGCGGCGGCGCACGACTCTGACAGCGTATATAAGGAGCTCCTGATTGGAGAACCTCCAAAGAAAACGCTTAAATATTTATTGTTCTGCTGCACCTTCAGCTCGTCAGCAAGAAAAACGGCTCAGGAGCCGCCAGTGAAATATTAATTTCTTCAGAGCTGCACAATGCTGAAGGTAGGAGCGGCATATGGTGCGACATCCTGAGGGGAAGAACAGCAGCTCCAGCCGGGAGGACGGCCGAGATGGAGGGGAATTAAATTACTGGGAGGAGGGATTCAACAGATCTCATGAGTCTGCAACTGCAAGGGAGATATATTTGAATAGCTCAGATTTTGTGCTTTGCAAGCTATTATTATTACAGCCTTAGTCAATATTCATTCTGTCTGCCTGCCTGTGATAAATGCAGAAGTAATAAGAGGGAAATGACATTTCATACGGGCATTAGAAAGGCAACCCTAACCAGCCCGGCTCTCCTCCTCTTTAGGTTTGTTTTGATAAGGGATATTTGGAGAAGATTTTAGATTTGAAATTACATTTCAATCAGCGGAGAGAAGAGGAGAGTTAGCTGCCGCTTTGACATTAATGCAGAGACATAAATATAATCTCCTCTCCGGGGAGATTAAACCCTGTCAAGAATTTATAATGCCCTCCTACAGGAAATCCATACGGCCTGCATGCAAAAAAAAAAATAAAAATGTGAGGGTGAGATGGAGCAGTTTCCCAAACACACAGCAACCTTACAAAAAGAATCACATCTTCAACCGTTTCACATTACATCCAGAGGTGGGAGGTAGAAAACGGCGATACGGACTTAAAGTTTTATCACGATATTTTGCGATGGCAATAAAAGTGACGATAAGAAGTATTTCTTCCACTTTTTAGATAACTATATAAGTGTGATTTGTATCCCCATATTGTTAAAGATAACTGCATTTTCAAATTTGTTCCTTTTTTTAACGCTTTCATTGAACAAACGTTGGAGAAAACAGCAAAACTATAAACTCATCATTAATTCGAGTTTATTGTGACAATCAGAATTCTTATTATGAGAACAAATTTATCACAATAAATGATAAACAATAAAATAAATACACATCCATAGTGTGTAGATTCCCCAAAACTTTGTAGCACTACTTCAGCATAGTTTTACTCACGTAAAAAGTAAAACTGTATTTGGTTAAAATGATCAGAGCATCTGATTTAATATTTAAAAAAAATAATCCGACAAAAATGTAAAGTTAAGTCCAAACTTTGGTATTTTAAAGACTAACAGGTTCATAAACACAAAAAACTAAAGATATTACATCGATACTTTCAGGATTTCAGTAGTTTTTCTCCATTAATTACCTTTTTTATTTGTTTCAGGACTTGAAAATGTTTTCTGAATATCAGTTTTTATTATTTTGTTGGTTTTATTTAACTATAATAACCTTGGTGCAGACAGTCCCTGAAACAGTTTCAGCAAATGCTGGATCTACAAAATACTGACTCAACTGTTGAACATCATTGGACGAAATACATTTTAATTGTAAAAATTTTGAAAATCATACTTTTTCCACCATTTTGCGATTTCATGCAGCACATTGCCTTCGTTTATTAGACAAATTACCAATTACTCAACGCATCAATCTGAAAATAATCGATCAATTCATCTGCATTCGTTTTGTTTTAGACGGTAGAAGTCAACCTTTCTCTTCAAATGAGCCCATACAGCTGAAAGCGTGGCCCATTTTCTCTGAAACAAAATAAAAATGTTTCCATTAGAAGACAAACGACTTCTGTCGAGGTGATCGATACCCAATCACTCCAGGAGTTCTTGTTTGTGTTTTTGAGCACCGTGGGTCTCTGCGTCTGAGTGCAGGTCATGCCATCCTGTAATTAACGCTCACACCTTCGAGGAATCTATATTCGATGAAAGAGCAAATCCATCCTCCTCCTATTTTTTTTTTTCCAAGAAAAGACAACAGAGGGACCGCCGAGGCCCCATCCGCCACTCGTCCTCTTTCATGTCTCTCATTAGGAGAGTTTGAATATTTACGAAGTCGGGTCAAGACCGTCTTTGTCCACTGGAGATCTGTTGTGTCCCGTTGGTGAGGAATAATGATGGGAAACCAATTTCCTCCTTTGTCAGCGACGTGTAAAGCATGTAATCAGCGAGTCCGGCCAAAAACCCTTCACCAGGGAAGGAAAATGGGATTTCATTTTAAGGAAACATCAGGGCTTAACAGCACTCATTGAGTTTGATTGTCATTGACTTTAAATGAAATTTTGCAGAGTTTCATGACATTTTACCACAGAGAATGCTTTTCAGGAGTAATTTTTGCAACTGGTCACCAGGAAAGGAAATGGCCCATGGTTCCTTTCATCTACTTTAATATCTACTTTGAGGGAGATGGAAGGGGAAAAAAGTCATTTTCTTATCAATAGTCACCTTTTACTCAAAATGGAAGGGAATGGAAATGAATACTAGGGAAAGATAAAAACTGACATTATTATCTTTGGACCTAAAGAGTCGGCACAGCTTCAGTGATTTAATAAGCAAGTAAAGCAAATTTAAGCAAAGGCAGATTTAAAAAGAAAAGTTTTTAGCTGGCCTTTAAGCTGCAGTAAGTAACTTTTGTTAAAAATATTTTTACATATTTGTTGAAACTGTAACTATGTTAAGAGTCAGATAATCTGTTAAAAAATCAAATTTCTCTGCCTTCTCACAGTGTTAACTATAAACAACCAATCAGAGACAGGAGGTGGGTCTTGGTGCCGTCAATCACAATCTTTTGTGGCACTGCTCTACCTCCTTTCCCCTCCATTCTTGCTTTATGCTAACTACACGTGTCATTGGTGGCAATGCTATTTAGCATAGCCACCAATAGTGGCAGATGACGGTTTTTCTGTTACAGTAAGTTGTTTCTCCACCATTAGGACATTTAGCAGCGAGTTCATGAGGTTGATTGACAGCGCTAAGACCCTCCTCCTGGTTCTGATTGGTTGTTTTTGTGTTTTTCTTAAGACGGCAATAGTAGCTCAGGGAGGATGTCGATCTTTTGGCAAATTTTCTGTCCCATATCAACTGTCACAACATGGCTGCAGCTTTAACAAATATGTTAAGACACATTCTTTATAAAAGTTACATAATGCAGTTTTAAAGGAAGCCAGTGAGTCTGCTGATCTGAGAGTTGGAGGAAGGGAGTTTCCAAAGTCTTTGAACAACAGAAGAAAAGTCTCTGTCTCCTTTAGTTTTTAGTTTTGTAGGGGAAAATCAGCCGGTCTTGATCACAGGACCTCAAGGCCCTGATGGATGTAAAAGTTCAGAGATGTAAATTGTTGTCTGTTCATGCAGCGCTTGCTCATTCAAAACCAACATCTTGAAATCCACTTGATGGTGAACCGGGAGCCAATGAAGTTGCATGATTAATTGAGTTACATGACAAAAGTTTGAAGATCCAGTCAGGACTCTGGCAGCAGCGTTCTGCACAGACTGCAATCGGTTAAGGGAGGTTTTGGTTAAACACATTTAAAATGCGTTGTAACAATCTAGATGAGACAAAACAAAAACATGAATTAACATTTCCATTTCTGAACGAGAGACAATAGAGCTACGTTTCGTAATATTTTGCAAAGGGTAGAAACAGGAAGAGACAAATGAGCAAGACTTGATTTTCCAGAGTAAAATCTGAGTTGAAGGTTATCCCAGGGTTTCTACACGAGGATAATCAAAGTTCTGCTTTATCTTTACGGCTGTTACAGATAGAAAGTGGAGATCAGTCTCCAAGTGATGGACTTTGGCTTGAACCTTCAGAGACACATAAAGACAGTTACAAAGTTGACCTTCTATCACCTGAAGAACATTTCCAGGATTAAAGGACTAATGTCTCAGCAAGATCTATAAAAACTGTGTTTATGTTCAGTCACATTGATTACTGTAACAGTAGCTGAGTTTTCATTAACCATACAATCGCGCAAATTTAAATTACTAAAATAAATGAGCTTAATGGAAACATGCCAGTTTTGAAAAAAGCCACGTTTTTTGCTAAAAAGTAATTTTGAAATGGATGTATTTCACAGAACTGCAATGGAAACACTTTGTTTACACGAGTCATGATCGGCAGTCGGGTTTCACTACTGGCAGAAACCACAAAGAGGACAACAGGAAGTAGTAACCCATGGTAACATATTTGTGTATTTGCTTGATGACTTTGATGATGGCACTTAACAAAATGTAATGTTTACTTGTTTTGTAATTGTGTTGAGATACAAACTTGACTTGATTAACCACTCATAATGACAGAAGGAGCCTTTCTTATCTGTACAGAGCATGAGTTTCTCCTGGTGTGGGCTTGAGGATGAGTGAAAGCCTCCCTCCCAGGTGAGAGCCCGGCAGATGGGCTCAGGATGCAGGCTGTAATGTATTCCTCCGAGCGTTGCCTGTGCCTTTGAGGTGGTGCTGAGAGAAGACTGCGTTCGTGTGGTTTGAAAGGCGAGCCGCGGGGGGGACAGATGCTCTGATATCCCAGCAGGAGCACCGCTGCGGGGCCGCGCGGTTGTTCTCTGCCCGGCGGGGGGGAGTTCATTTCCAGTCACGCCTACAAGCCGCAGCGAGGGGGCGGCAGGGAAAATGGCAGCGTAGGTTTCAGTGGCTGAATGTACAATTGTGAGCATGAGAGAAGATCTGATTACCACCTCTGCCTCGCAATTTCCAGTGTCAGGGTGTCCGTGTCTTGCTTAGTGCTTTGCTGTTGTTTAAACATAAAATAAAGGGTTTTGATTTTTGTGGGTTTTGAATTACACAAAACAACTGATTGGGTTTGAATGTAGCCTGATGGTCTGTTGGATGTGAATGAACATGTGCAGAAATAGACTGGAAGCTTTCTTATGATTATGACAATGATTTTTGCCAAAGCTGATATTAAATGTGACCTATATTCTTCCTTGAAAAGGTTAGGGTAGTTCTATGAGTTATACTAAACACGTTCATAACAATTTTTGCACAAAATTATTCTTAAATAATGAGATTTTAGTCTGCTTAGTTCTGCCTGTGTTGATCTTCTTTCAGAATTAGCTGTTTTAGGGCGTCTGTAACTTTAAATGTTTACGTTTTTATACACCTGAAATGGCTGCAAACTTACACCCCATTGTACAACGGTACATCTTCGTCCCAGAGTAAGAACAAAACACAATACAACTGATTTAGCAGTTACACTAGCTCATATAACGTACTGGAGTTCCGTTTGGGTTGCTAGGTGACGTGCTGGGTTCCGTTTGGGTTGCTAGGTGACGTGCTGGGTTCCGTTTGGGTTGCTAGGTGACGTGCTGGATTCCGTTTGGGTTGCTAGGTGACGTGCTGGGTTCCGTTTGGGTTGCTAGGTGACGTGCTGGATTCCGCTTGGGTTGCTAGGTGACGTGCTGGGTTCCGTTTGGGTTGCTAGGTGACGTGCTGGGTTCCGCTTGGGTTGCTAGGTGACGGTGCTGTGTTCCGTTTGGGTTGCTAGGTGACGGTGCTGTGTTCCGTTTGGGTTGCTAGGTGACGGCGCAGTACCTTTTGGTTAGAACTTAATAATCAGGAGTTTTTTTGAAACAGTTCATTTTCGAGACACTAAAAAAATGGCTGTGTTTTATTTTTTTACTTCTTTTTTTTAAGTACTTGGACTGACTTTATAAGCAGTAGAAACCCAAATGGAAGTAGAAAACATGCAAGAAGTGGATTTATTCAGCTACTTCAAAATTTAGTGATGTAGATACTTATTTCATAATGTTTTATTTATTTTATTTAATTTTGAGGATTTTGTTGTTCCGTATTTTTGGGTGTATTGCCGCTGCTGCTGCTGGTCACGCCCTCCAACTCAATTACTCTCACATGTGAAAATGGCTGCAAACAGATGCACAATTACACAACCATGCAACTGTGAAAAGCAAAAGTGGAGTTTCCTGCACAACCAACGAGAATGCAGCAAGTGGTTTCTGGATAGTAAGTCAACACTTGTCTTTTTCAGCAGCCGTTGTACAGCGGTAAAACGAGGTGTAATGAGCAGTGAATGTGACTTAACAATTAGGAGGTTTTTGAAATTGCTAATTTTCCAGAAATCAAAAAACATGAACTTATTTCCAAAAAAAACTGCTGGGTGTTTATTTTTAAGATGATTGAGATGATTTTGAAGCAGTAGAAACCCAAATAGAAGCATAAAAACATTAAAATGTGAATTTTCCCTAAGTTTCCCTTTAAACAATCAAACGGTCTTTTCATGGTTTAAAGCAGAACATCTCAGGTAATTTCAATAATTCATTGGTTTATATGGCAGATAGCGGCTGATAAGCATAGAGAAACTGAGGTTTTTTAACATTATTACATGAAGATGAAAGTGATTCCAGAGTCTCTTTTCTTGTAATGGTTACATCATGCTGGTCCCAGTTCATTCCTTTGTCTCTTCTGAAGTATCGACTTACATTTTCATTACACTGTGAGCAGAGAACGGTTCAAATGTGACCAGCGTCGGAGCAGAGTGAGCAAATGTACTCCAGTAAAGGATTTTCAGTCAGTTGAGCAGGACTGCTTCCTGAGGGCCGCAGCCTGAATCTGTCTCAGAGGAAGATGACTAATTGCTGTTATTAACATCTGCCTAACAAGAACACAAGCCTCTGAGATAGCCAATTAACTGGTGGTGCCTTAAAACAAGGCACTGATAGGATAATGGATTTAATCAAGTGGGTATGACATGTCTGGAATGAAACTGAAACGGCTAACGGCTGGATTTGTCAGTGATGATACTTTTTAAAGCTAAGAGAACCTTCTTGGTGAAAATGCGTTAACAAGTCCGCGAGTCGTCTATGTAAGACATTAAAAACCAACCTTGATCCTTACATGTTTCCCCACAACTGATTCAAATGATTGCATTACCTCCTTTCCAGGTTTCATCTTTCTAACACAGACGGTGCAAAAACTTTAAATCTTACCAAGTATTTTTAGTCCAGTTTCTAGTGCAAATATCTTAATATGATTTAAATAAGAGAAAACTAATTTACAACTACCGTATTTTCCGGACTATAAGTCGCAGTTTTTTTCATAGTTTGGCCGGGGGTGCGACTTATACTCCGGAGCGACTTATG
>CAEFZX010029672.1:0-19250 GCA_903066825.1 Alfaro cultratus
TATATATATGTATACTAATGTGTATGCTGTTCATGTGAAAGCCAATTTGCATTTAAAATTCCTTCGGCAGGTTACTGATATGGAAACCCATCGTCTTGGTTCACTGTATGTAACAAGGATTTCTGTTACAAAAACAAAGTTGAAAAAAATTACATAAAGATTCAACTGGAAACAACTTTGTTAGATAGTCGCAATCAGTTACGTCTGGCCAGAAAGATATATCTTGTTTTAGTTTTGTAGTGTTTCTACAGGTAATGATATTACTACTATCTGCAGACCAACAAGGTCACAAACCTCCTTGTGCATAATCGATTAATATCACAAGTGTGACATTAGTGTCAAGTGCTATGAAATACTCTTTTAGTAGTATTATATATTAATAAGTCGATGTCCACCCCTGTTAAACTCGTCTGGTGTCTGGGCTGTTTGGTACGCCTCTGACATTTTTTAGTATATACCTGCTTCAATAAGTAGGAGGTCTGCTTCGCTCTTCCTCTGTTTCACCACAGTGAGTATTTTCTCAGTTATCTACTGCAAGAAAGATACTGATTGCTCTTCACTTCTTAACAGAATCCTACTTTAACCCTGGGGTAAATATAATTCATCTCTAGTTACTTTTAGCCTGCATCTTTAGAGAACACAAAGGGACTGGCAGCATTACATTACTACATTACTCTCTGAAAATACTTATTTACATTGCTGTTTTTCATTAAATAATTACAGTATTTACTATACACTTTTTTCTATGAGCACTTTACACACACTGCTTTCCTGCACCTCAGTATGAAAGAAAGCTTACTGGGCATATTTTGAGTCTTATACACTATTTTGAATTTGTATGGGTGACATTTTCATTTTACATTTCCTTCCAGTCTCTACAGCTACACTTTGCTGATAATCCTCTATTTTCAGGAGAATACAGGTGCTGAAGTCTCGTTTATTATTTTGCAAAATACACTCTTTCAAGAAAAAAAAGTCATACTTTAACTCAAAAAAAGTGAAGAAAATTGTACGGAAATTGCTTTCTGGCTCGCCAACTACCATCTTAGCCTTCAACTTTACAGTTGTCTGAGTACAAAAGTAAGCATGGTGTTGGAACAGTGTGTAGGAGCAGAATGGCAGCAGAAATTAGCAGAAAAAGCAGCTCAGCATGAGGAGATGGCAGATGAAAGACAAGAGGAGCGAGAGACAGTTTCAATCCGTTTTCCAACCCTCTTCCCTTTTTGCTGGCATGCATATTATATCGGATGGAAAACTGCGGCTCCACGGTTGGGTTGAAACCTCCTGACCAAAGCTTGACAAGTCATTCTTTACAGCATGTTGATTTCTTATCTCATCCCTGTGTGAGAACAGAGGTTGCTGATGAGGGACTTCTCAGAAAGAGAGGCTTACATATATTCTGCAACTCGAGATATGTGAAGACCAAAGTTCATGCTGCCTCTGTGTTTCTAAAATACTGATTTCAGATCAGCAAGTTAGTAATGCAATTCTTTCTTTCCACGTATTATTTTTATTTTCTCTAAGGTGACACATGTCAGACTGGATCCCTGGGTCATACTTTGCATATGTCACCTCTCTAAAGTAGAACTTTAACAATACTTCTCTTATATTATTTTCATCCCAACAGAAGGTCTTGGATGTGAAACGACAACAAACACCAAAAATATTCATACCACTTGAGTTTTTTTCACATTTGGTTACATGACAACCCCAAATTTCAATGTATTTTGCTTGAATTTTACACAAAATACCAACACTAAGAGTTATATAGAGATATGAAAAGAAAAGCACAAATGCGTATTAAATGTTATTTCAACTACAACTCTTAAAAGTGTGGTGGGTATTTGTCTTCAGTCCTGGTTCTGTTTTACAGAACCACATTTTGTTGTAATTACAGCTGCAGGTATTTTTGCTTTGCACATCTAAACAATTGTATTTCCTTACATTCTTGCTGATAAACAGAAGCTCAATTGTGTTGAATCTAACACATCCGTGAACATCGATTTCAAGTCTTGGCATAAACTCTGTTGGCTCTGGCTGGAAAACTTTAACACAGTCATACATTGTGTTGGTCGGTTTGACTGTCTATAAGAAAATACATTGTTAGTTGTTGTAACATAGGAAAAGTGAAATAGAAAAAATACTTTTGAGAGGCATTGTATGTGTCTCACTGTGGGGAATGTTTCAGAACTGTTGCTGTAAGGAACTTTTATTAAAATAAAATTTTGTGCGTACAATACTTTTTCCAGACGCTTTGACCCAATTCATTAACAATTTCCAAGTCATTCACAGGAGTTTGGTCATGGGGTGTAGACCAAGTAAGCTGCTAGTATAAGCATTGTTCACTCATCGTTTGTAAAGTAGCAGACATGCGATATTAAATCACAGATGTGACTCTATGTGAAGTAGAGAAATTTGAGAAAGAAAGAATGCAGAAATTTGCATGCTGCATTGTGTAGAATGCACACAAATAGCTAATCTCCATCACACGCTTTCATGGATGTTCATGCAGAGACGCAATATGCCACAGACAAAGCTGAGGGCACCCTATGCGAGCACAGGAGTGTCCTGCTTTCCTTTAGAAGGGCTCATCAACCTGCCTTATATAACAGGAAAAGCTGCTTGTGTCCAACAGAAGTGGTCAAAGATAATTCTCCCCTCTTACTTGGATTTCTGAACACCTGAAAATGACAGAGGTTCTCAAGCCAGTGCATCAGAGTAATTGACTGCCCTGTGTGTTTTCTCAGGCGTGCACAGATAAACATAAGCCCGCTTGCTGTATGTGTTGGTGTGGTTGCGTGTGGGCGGCTTGGAGCGAACGACGGGACAAATAAAGGCAGAGTTGCTGAAAAACCATGCAGATGAAGGACGGGGTTGAATTGAAAGATGTTCTCCGACGTGTGTTTGCCTGCATGTTCGGTGCATTAAGTGTCTCTCATAATGAATACATGTGTTTCAAAACTGCCTGGACGTGGGAGTATGGGGGGGCTTAACAGTGTGCCAGAGGAATAATCCACCGGGGGATGGGCTCCGCGCTTTCCTTCACTGTTAAGCCTTATGGAGGAGAACAGGAAAAAAAAAAGAGTGCACTCAACTCTTTTTCCACGGGCCACTTCTCCAGGGATATACGCAAAAGCTAAAGCCTTTTCACACACACACATGCACGCCCTCTGCCCTCCCTTTTTTTGCCTTGCTTCTTTTAGTCTCCCCCAGCTGTTTAGCGTTTCAGAGCCCTTCATTACCATCATTACTGCTAATGGTGACGCTAACGTGTCCCTGTTGCCAGGGTTTAACACCCCTCAGTCTGCAAATGTGTCCTCCGTGGTTTGTAATGGGTTTACCTGACGTTATTGCAACATGCATTACATGTACAGTATTCTCTTGTGCGGACTCATAAAGTATAACATGGGACATAAATGAGGCTCTTTTTAAAATTGGAATTCCATTCATAATGAAACCTGACAGAAATGAACCATCAATCTCCGGAAGGCATTATTAGGCATGTAACTTTGGAAGACATTTAATGGATATTGTTTGAAAGAAAGTCCCTGTAAACAATTTAATAGTCGGCAGGGGATGGGACATGAAGGGTGGAAGAGTGCCAAAGTTCAATAAATAAATAACTTATGAAATAATTATTTAAAGGTTGCATTAAATGACTAAAACTGAAAGTAAAGAAAAAAAATATTAAAAAATGTTCTGCGCTTCAATAATCAGACTTAAAAAAAAAAAAAAGCTTGAACACGTCCAAACATGACAGCCTGTTGTGCTTTTTCCATCTGCACAGCAATCAGACTAAGCTCAGCATATGTCTTCAACAAGTGTGTTTTCATCATGTACCCAAAGTGAAACAGGATTGTTCCTCTGAACCGCAGTTAAATTACCATCTTTGTTAATGAGGGAGGAGGAATAAAGGTGAATGTGGGTGAAGAATCGAAGGCCCAAGTGATAAAGACAGACTTGTATCTCTGCAACTTTGTCAACAAAAAGCCACGTGGAAATAAAAAATCCATGAACTTACATTGTGGTTGAGCTACAACACAGCACCAGAGTGAAAAAATATGTTCTCCTGAAAAGAATGAATTCTGCTAGGCACAAATCAGGCATGATTTTAAGCATCAGAAAGAATTAGCAAAATTCATTTCAATTCAATTTAGCTTATTTATACAGAGCCAATTCACAACAAATGTCATCTTGAGGCACTTAAAAATAATCATTTCAATTCAACCACACTTGATCTGAGTTATCAAAGTAGCCTAAAACATTTCTAAGTCATGGACTTGAAGAATTCACTATTCCTGGATGGGCAGAAAATCGCTTGCATTCATTGTGTCGTTGACTTCACAGCAACCCCTCCTACTGAGCATGCATGTAGCGACAGGGGAGAGAAAAAAAAAACTCTCCTTTAACAGGAAGAAACCTTCAGCAGAACCAGAACCTGGCTCAGAGCAAGCAGCCGTCAGCAACCATCAACTGGGGATTTGAGAAGACAGAGCAGAATACACAAAAAGAAACAGATGATGTGATGTAGGATTATTTCTTCCTGCCCTAACTCTTAATATATTTATGTTGTAAAGACTTTAAAGACTTAAAAAAAACAATAATAATCTCCGTCACACAATTATGATTGCTGTTATTTCATCATAACAGCAAACCATTTATTTAGTCGAATATCCTTTCAGTTGTTCTGCACCTGTCCTACTCTAGTTTTTTGCATTAAGCAGAATTGATGCAGGGCTTCATCTCCTGCATGGGAACGATGTGCTGCCAGAGATCTGCGCCTGAAAGTGCTGGGAGCAGAGCTTGGCAGATTATGGCCACTGGAAGCACATGGCCCTGCAGCAGAGCACGGGCTGAAAAAGCTTTGGTGCAACGGGGTTAGGAGAGAGTAGCTTGCACAAAGGAGGAGAAGCCCCTGCCAGCAATAAAGGCAAGCAGTTCCAGGTCAAATAGTTCTTTACTTTTTTGTGCAGCTCAAATGTTTAGAACAACAAATTGGAGATTTTTCAGTGTTTGAAAAAAGGTTGCTTTCGTCATTTTAAGACTTGGTTTATTTCAGGAGAAGTCTTGTTGCTGGGAAGACATTTTCATTTGCTTCAGCTCAGACTTTATATTGTCACCTGCATTGAAAAGACTTGCAATGTGCTGAAACGTGTAAAAAGCCAAGCATTTTTTTTCAGTTTCAAGCTTAAGTGTGAAATTCAAATACAAGCATCGTATAAATATGGACTGTAGGTGAGTCAGTATCACCTGATCAATGACGCTCAGGTTACTTTTTAAAATTCACTGCCATCACTGACAGGTGATGTGGCCCTCAGAGGGGGAGACATGGCAAACAAGAGGACATTGCCATCGCCATGGTAACGCCACCATGAAGTGCACCGCAAATGCATAGTAATGTTTCACTGAGTAGAAGCAGAATTTCATGTGAAAGGGTAAGTAAGACTCTTTCCTGGGGTTGTGGAAGGAGCTCAGGCTGCAGTTTTTGTCTCCAAACTAATCACAACATGTTCAGCTCCAATTCCCAGCCCTGCTTTTGAGACACGATCTGTGCCTAATGACGGTGCGAGGCTCGCCTCCTACAGCTCTCTCATTTCATTGTCTTTTCGCATTCATTTCTGTCAAGCAAATGCATACGGGGAGGGGTGGCGTGATAAGACATGGTAATAATAATAATAATAATGTTTTCCACAGACTCACTTGACATGCTGGTGTATAAGCACAGTTGCCCGTATCAAAATCTCGGGAGTGCACTCGCAAGTCTCGGAGCAATTACAAGTCTGTCATTCTACATAATGTGGAGGAAATGTCTGACGTAAACAGCTGGAGAGCGAGTGCAGCTGCCAAATGGTAGAAAGCAAACATGAGAGGGAAGGTTGGAGGAAATGTTCAAGGAAATTTGTGAGCAAGACGTGAATGACTAACAAACAAGCGCGAATTGTATTATTTTAAAAATATTTAAACCTATGAAAAAGTGTAGCCTCCTTATTTTACATCAATTTACGGCAGGATCTTTGACAGCAACCTACTATAGCTCTTCTATACTCTTAACAGCAGCAACAAGGAGAATCCTGGCTGCACAGATTACTGATAATTAAACGATCAGATTAAAGCCTAAGGCTCCAGATGGCCGAGGTGAATCCCATCCTAACAACACCTCTGACCACATCTTACTCCTTGGTTCCACCACAGTACAAAAGACATATAAACCTTTTACTTATAGAGATTGATGGCATACAGTTAAACCATGTGAAGTCGATGTCATTGCCCACTTCAAGATCTTTTTAAGAGTGGAAGTCCACAAATAAAGCTATTCCGTTTGAGACAACTTTTGGGCACAGAGTCACTTTATTTCCCAATGTATTTGCGCATTCATTAAATTCAGTTGTTATTACCACTTCCATGCACACAGGTGTATAAAATCCAGGTATGCAGACTGCTTCTTCTGTAAACATTTGTGAAAGAATGGGTTATTCCAGGAGTTCAGTGAGTTCCAGCTTAGTACTTGATGGTATTTTTATTTTTAAAAAACTGAGTGAAAGGAAATATGTGGTAGGGTAAGGTGCACTAGCAGCAAGGATAACTGCAGCCTTAAGAGGATTGTTGAGAAAAAAATAATAATTCAAAAATTCCTGAGATTTGCTGAAGGAATGAACTGAGGCTGGAGTCATTGCATAAAGAGCCACTACACACAGACCAATCCTGCACATAAACAACAAGTGACTTACCTAAAAAGAAAGAGAACTGGATTATTGTTCTGTGGTCCAAAGTGCTCTTTTTATAAGAAAGTAAAGCATTTTAATTGAAAATCAAGTCTGGAGGAAGAGTGGAAAGACCAAGAATCCACATTATTTGAAGTCCAGTGTGACGTTTTCACAGAAAGTGAGAATTTGGGGTCCCCTGGTTTTTCTGAAGTTCACAGTCGATGCGCAGTCTATATTTTAGAGCATTTTGTGCTTCCTTCTGTACTGACAAGCAACATGGAGATTCTGATTTCATTTTCCAGCAGAACATAACACCTGTCCTTAAAGACAAAAGTACCAAAAGCTGATTTAACAGCAGTGGTGTAACTGTGTTTGGTCAGCAAACTGGCCTGACCTGAACCCCATACTGTCTGGAGTGTCGTCAAGAGGAAGATGACAGACCACAAACCCAACAATGCAGATGAGCTAAAGGCCTCCCGGCCTTTCATCACACTATAGCAGAACCACAGGACGATTGCCTCGATCTCACACCACATTCATGCAATAATTTGTTCAAGAAAGACAAAAATCAAGCAGTGAGTGCATAGAAATTGACATATTTTTTATAAGCCTGATGGTCTTATCTACTAATATTCTTAGACTCTGAATATGGGGTTTTGGTTATCTGTTAGCCATAATTTCAAAGAAATAAAGGCGCAAAGAATTTCACTCTATTTGTGAAAAACATTTTAATGTCTTATGAGGAATATTGGAGATTATGCTATCTTTTTAAGAGTGAAACAAACAGACTTCTATTTTTCTGTTTTATCCAATTCTTTTGAGGGTTGATGGGAATTTATAAAAACATGCAGAGGTCGTGCCTTTAGGGAGCCCTGGCTAACCTGCCCCTGTTCCCACAATGAAAATAAACATATTTTCTTCTTTGATCTATCATAGCAGCATTGTGGCATACTAACTGGATTCTGTATGAAAGCAACATGTTGGCTGAATTAAGCAGGAAAAAGTCGACAAGCTTCCCCAATGCTTAAGAGCACACATCAAATTTTATATCCAGTTTTATTTTTAAATTTTAGATTTCCTGTTGTTAATTTCCTACACTTTTCTTTATGTGTTCATTAACCATTAACTGCATTGTCTCTCCGGAACAATGAGGGTTGACGCCTCAGCTGTTTTGGGCTGCAGTCTGTTTTGTGACAGTCGCTCTTCGCAGGATGTGGCAGTGAAGTTAAGGTGACAGAACATCTGTGTGCGCCCAAGCCGGAGACAGAACAATGTGGTGACTAAGGTTCACATCTGGCCCAAATGCCCGACACACTATAAATAACCGTCACAGTGAGATGAAGATGCCTCAGGCCAGTGCTCCTGTACCGTGTGTGTGTGTGTGTGTGTGTGTGTGTGTGTGTGTGTGTGTGTGTGTGTCTTGGCGTGTGCATGCTTGGGTGTGTGTGCTTACATGGCAGCATGGCTGAACCATGATATTGCTAAAGCTCACGTAAGGTTGCATACATGTGCAAATTAGCGAGCGCAGAAATCACACTGCGGCGATGATGAAAGGTTTGCTGAGCTGTATGCTTTCGTCTCATACTCTCCACGTATCCTCATTGGCTTTTGCTAGTTTTACATGTTTGAAATCCTTTTCTAGAGAAGGCTGAAAGGAAAGCAGGCAATTACATCCAAAAACTCACAGCTCCGAGTCATTAGATGCACAACGGAGGCTTGGTTCTCCTAACAACTTCCCTCCCTTGATGCATGTTTGTGTCATTTGTTCAAGATTAGAGATGCCAGCTGCCTGTTCAGCTTGTTGGAAAGTGAAGCGACTCAACATATTTCTGCCCTGCTTCCCCACCTGGCTGTCCTGCGACTCCAGCTCTGACCCAACTAATACTGTGTGGGCCACTCACCCGTCCAACCTGTTCAGAAAAACCTATGTAAGCACAAACACGAGACTAACAAAACAAGACGGAGCTGGAGAGTGTGCTGGTATAACAGATCTAAAAGCAGACAAGGCATTGAGATCGACAGAAAACATAGGTAAGCAAAGAGTCACAGATGGTCTGCAGCCGAATGCTCTGACAAAACATAAACAACAGCGTGCAGACAAATCTGACTGAACAGCCGGAGTAGGAAGCTGGGAGGATGACTCACTCTGCGTTGATACTGTAACACATGTGCTGTGTGCATTCATGAAAAAAATATGCAGCAAGGGAACCTTCAAAGGCGCATTTCAGTTCACTCGCAGATGAGGCAAAAGTGCGATTTCATCCCAGTAGTAAAATCATTTTCACTCTTTTTGATGTTAAAAAAAACAAACAAAAAAACAGAGTTGGACTTTATCATCACTTTGATATGACAGATATTTTCACTGTTTACATGAGAAGTGAGAGAATGTTTGTGTTTTGCATCTTTCAATGTCAAATGAGTCAAAGTTGTTTCAGTTTTAAAACTCTGCATTAGTTTTTTCTAATTAATTATTAAAAGTAGGAGTGGGAGGGAAAGCTGGAATTCAATGCTACAGAGACAGAATTGCCACAGGAATTAAAAAAAAAGTCTAAGATTTTTGTAAAGATAGAAATAAAGTAGTAGTTCAATTATCAAGCATAAGAGGTTCTTATAATCAGAGCAGCAGTCATGCTGCTTTACACTCGAGGCAGATTTTGTTTATCAATGAATATCTAAGTTTTTATGACAGAAGGGGCATAATCTTAAGTTCCTCAAATGAGAAAATCTGTCGCCTGCTTAGAAGCAATAAACTGTGGGAAGAAGTGAATGTTTATCCCCACTGTGTGCACAATTATTACAACAATATACTCAAAGTTGATTTCTGTGTCTGTTACTGACCCACCAACAAGACCATCCATCTGGTCAGCCACGCGTCATTCTCATTTCATCAATCCATATAACCTTTGACAAATCTGTCTGGTGATATTTCTTTTTACAGTTTAGAAGCTCGAGCTTATGTGCCTCGTTCATTGGTGGTCGAGTTTCAACCTTCCTTACCTTGGCCATGTCTCTGAGCATTGAACATCTTGTACTTGTACATAACTTCAGGGAGGTTACAGGTCTGAAATGTGGCTGACCTGGAAGATAATGGGTTAATGGTGGCTTCGTGCTTGATTCTTCTCAAATCTTTGGAAGTAATTTACATCTCTTTTTTTCTTCAACACGTTTCCTGCCACCCTGTTGACTATTAGCCACAAAACATTCGATGGTTCTGTGATCACAACCTAATATCTTAGCAATTTCGATAGTGCTGCATCCCTCTAGGAGACTTTTAATGACTTCTGACTTTTCATAGTCAGTTAAATTCTCTTTTTTGGCCAATTTGCCTAAAGAAAAGAAGCTGTCTGATAATTATGCACACCTTGGTAGAGCGTTGACCTCCTTAGGCCACACTCTTCCTCATTGCACAGATACACATTCCCTGCTATGCTTAAATGCATTAAGCATTTAAGTTTATCTAGCTTGGTGTTAGAAAATATGCCTAAAAACGATAATATGGTCAAAATACTTACTTGCCCAGTAATTGTGTAGTAATATATTGGCTGTTGATGCTGTTTGTGTTTTCAAGGTAACCTTGATTAACTGATTCAGTGTAAATGCTTATATACTCTACAAACATTTGCTGTCTTTTCAGTTTGTGGATCTTGTGTTGAAACATTTGGGAACCAATGCATTGAAAAAAAATCCCAAATTTTTCAAAGCTCAGTATGTGTTTCCAAAAGAAATTTGTGCAAATCTTTGTCTATTCCCTACTAATGTAGAAATAACATAATTTTGCAATTGCGGTGTAGCCAATAAGTAGGAAATTAAATTAAAATCACACATGAATAAGCTTGTTCACACAATAAGTCATTAAAAACCATGGCAACCATGGATGTAAATAGTTACATGACATATAATCATACTTCAGCCATAGTGCTAGAGCTAATTTATCATCCATCAGAGGAGACATCGGTTTCTTATTCAGGGGTTAGAGTGACAAGCTGCTTATATTTGAAAGTGACTATATATGCATCGTTATAAGGAGAATGTAGTGGATGATTTTACAGAAGAGCTATGGATTCAACATGTTTAAATGACTTTTTATGAACTATGCAATGCTTTGAGAGCCAGCTGAGCACCGTCAAAAACAAAAACAAACCATCATCGTCCTACTACTTCCTGTCATCTTCTTTGTGGCTTTCGCCAGTTGTAACATCCAGCTGATGATCACGTGACTCATGTGATGCAAAAAAGCTTTCCATAGCAGATCTGTGAAATATGTCTATTTTGATACGGGTGAAAAATCACAACAAAAAATTTGAGTTTTTTTCAAAATTGCCATACTTCCATTAAGAGTATTTCTTTTTGTAATATCAAGTTGTACAATTTTATGTTCAATAGAAACACAGCAAGTGTCTGAAATAACATTTCTGAGGAAAACTCAACCACCAAAAACATCTGTCCATCTATTTTCTAACTCCCTTGTCCCTAGTGGGGTCAGGAAGTGCTGGTGTCTATCTCCAGCTAACGTTCTGGGCGAGAGGCGGGTCACCCTGGACAGGTCGCCAGTCTGTCGCAGGGCAACGGAGACACACACACTCACACCTAGAGAGAGACCAATTAACCTAACAGTGGGAGGTTTTGGACTGTGGGAGGAAGCCAGAGAGAACCCACACATGCACAGGGAGAACATGCAAACTCTGTGCAGAAAGACCCCGGGCCGGGAATTGAACCCAGGACCTTCTTGCTGCAAGGCAACAGTGATACCAACTGTGCCACTGTGCAGCTGTTAAGATGGAGCTGGAGCATGCTGATACACATCCAGGCTTATAAAATAAACGAGTCCTCTCAGTTATAAAATGCATAGGGGTTTGTATTTTCTTCATAGTAAGTCTCAAATTTGGTTCTCTTTTATTTGGGCAACATACAAATCACTCATTTATTTAACTTTAGCAAAAAATTTAATTTAAATTTAAAAACCATATCACACATGAGCTTTCCTCCGCAGCCTTGTAGCATGTAGTGTGCCATGTGTCGTCGGTAACAGAGTCTTTACGTGCTGACGGAAGTGGCAAACTGGGAAAAAAAAAACACATTACAGAATTGGTCCTGTGAGAACTTCATCAGTACAATCCTGAATGTCTCCAAACAAAAGGACAGCTAATGCTGGGGCTGTTAAGAAGGCGAGATCAGCTGAGAGCCACAAGTCTTTGTCAGTTAAATACTCTCCCAGATTCCTCTCGCTTCGACTCAAGTATTTGGTTTAGACTTGTCCCATTTTCCACTTGCTTTTCATTTAAGGGCTGTGCATGACTTCCTGTTCTCCTCCTCTATCTTCCTTTTTCCTCCGCAAATACAGGAGAAATGACCCAGCTGGCTAAGAGTCAAGAATCAGATGAAAGGAGTGAAGCTGGCCACAGTAACGATGGGTTCAATAACAAGAACACTCTAAAACAACACTGGGTTGCATTGATTTGGAAATGCCTTCACACCTGATGAAGTTATTTTCAATTTATCATATAGAACTGCAAACCTCAGTTTGTTTCATTGATTATTTATTTGACTGACCAACATAAAGTAGAAGGAAAAATAAGGCATCCTTACTTAAAAAATAACTTACAAATAAAAATCTGTATCTATTTGATGCCCCTAAATGAAATCAGAGTGGTACACTGACACCAGCCGTGTGTAATTTCATCTCTTCCAGAGATGAAATTACTAAAAAAAATAAAATAAAATAAAAAAAATGCCTCAGTTTGTAAGAGAACATCAATGAACAAACAGCATCATAAACACAGCAGACAGGTGGAGGAGGTTAAAGAAGTGATGGGTTGCAAAGCAATATCCAAAGCTTTGAATGTCTTATTTATCTATAGAAGATGGGATATTGCGGAGAACATAAATCAGAAAAGCAGCCAAGAGGCCAGTGGTAACTCTGGATGAGCTGCAGAGATCCAGCTTTTGGTTTGCCACAAACTACGAGGAGGGTCACCGTATAACAGGGCAATAATCCAGAGCATAAAGCCAGAGCAACATGTTATAGAGATAAAGGCAAATTCACCAGCAGAACTAAATCCAAATGACTACCTTTGCCCTTATGCTGTATTCTGTGCCAGTCTATCACATTAAAAACAACACAATACGTTAAAGTTTTGAACTTTCAGGTGAAATTAGTGTCAAAATGTGAAAAGGTTCTAGAAGAATGAAGGTGTTGCACACTTTCTTCCTTTTTTATACATAATCAAAGGTAAATTTCCCTTGATTGTTGTTTTTAAAAGAATAATGAAGCCAACATGTCATTGTAAAATCCCTTTATTGAGACACTGTGGATAGAGACAAAGAGAGCCTGCCTCTCACACGAAGGTATGCTTCACTTTTAAGCCAAGTTTCACAACAGCGCTGAGAAAAGCAGTTTATCATCACAGTGTGGCCTGTGTACATCACTGCTGCTCCTGTTTAACGTCTGACTGCCAACACTCCCCACTCGCCCTCTGTTGAATGTCGAACCTCAAGGCCATTCTTGGGTATAAAGACAGACAGTGGTGCCTGGAATTTTACGCATGAGGCTCGTCTTTCCATGCGTGTGCTAAAAGCCGACTCTGGTACCCCGGTGTTGCCATAGCATGCCGGAGAGCAGTGCCAGAGGAATGCTGCCTGTGGCTGTGTTTGTTTGGGAGACTCTGCTGACAGCGTATACTGTCCTCTTCTCTGAGGACAAAATGTGGCCTCATTCAAAAAAAAAATCATCTGTTATCCCAGAAGGGAGCCATTTCTATGTTTCACAACTTTAATGGGGCTAATCAGCGATGCATTTATCTAGGCCACACTGAGATTGGTTTAGAGGTGTTGTACTGAAGCAATTGGCATTTGATAATGTCTGGATGAAAAGGCAAATATGAGTCAGAGTTCATGAAATGACATTTGAGTGCTTCACCGACACAAACATGCCCCTGATTGTTATTAAAGCGTAATATGCCATAGCTTTGTTGTCTGTGAATGCACTCAGGTGAAATACTGAACACAAAATCTGTTCTGAATCTGCAGAAACAGGCAAACTGTTGCTCCGCAGGAAGCCTTAAGCAGCACAGAGCTTCGCCAGTCCTTAACTTTGAATCTAGTCGACTTCACAGTTTGGACTGTGTGGTGTATCTGGGTCAATTATAGGCAACGAAACAAGGTTTTTGTAATCTGCTTTAAGAGAGCTTGCTTTAAGAGAGCTTGTTATCTATTCCTGAGAATTGAGGAACTGAATGTTCTCAATTCTGTCTTGGCTCGGTTTATCTGATCAAGTGTTGAATATGAGACCAAGCTGAGAAAAACAAAATGATAATAAAAAAAAAAGTGCAAAAAAGAGAGTAGCAGATGGGAAGATGAAAAACAGAGCCTGAGAGGAGAGAGCTAAACATTTAATGATGCTTCCTTTTATTCTGAAAGCCTGTTTCCTTTATTTTACGACTAAGAATAATTTCTAATGAAAATGAAAAACATAATCGTGATTCAGGTGCGCTCTTCACTCTTGAACAGCAGAGAGTTTTGTTTGTTTTCAATGAAAATGAACCAGAAGAGAGTAGGATTTTATTTCATGTATAAGTTTGCCTTCTGCTAACCCCCAATGTAACCTACACACTGCAACAGGTTCAACACACTGATTTAGGGTGTCCAAAACACTGCATCACACTGAAACACAACACTATGATGTTAAAATCTTTCATGAAACACTTATTGTTAACAAGACATTAATCTACAACCTTGCTTAGACTGAATACGGCTTGACTTTTGATCAAACCATCTACAAGTCAGACTTCTAGCATTTCACATAATCGGCTGGATGCTTTATTGGCTTTAAATGTGTTTTAGTCTGAGGTACATGATAGAGACGTCCAGTCCTGATGCCAGATGCAACACTCTAGTAGTAAACTTTAAAGTCATATTTCAGGATTTCTAAAGTGGGGTTCTGTTCAATGCTTATGAGCAGTTAATAGCTTACCTTATCTGGAGCGGATAGCTTTCTTGGAGTCTTCATTTATAATAACTTCAGAGGAACTGGGCCAGAAGGCTAAAACTAAAGTCTAATCTGAAAGCTTAGCTGGGTCGCTCGGAAGAAGTCCAATATGGGCTTCTTCCTCCTTAAAATAACTCCAGTCTTTAAAATGTCTTCACGGTTTATGTGTAAACTGTTTTTCGAACCTTTAAACCAGCATCACCTTTGCTGTATGCGGTTATTTATAAAGAAGCAGAAAACTAATTACACCAGAAATTGAGGTGGATGAAGTGCCAATTTTCTTCTACATACTGAGAATGGAACATGCAAAGTGCTTCAAGACAGACTAACTGTCTAATATAAGAGTAAGACAGTGTAGGAAATAGAGTTAACATAAAGTCATATTTTTAATTTTAACACTGATTCACTTATTTTGATCCAAAACACTTTAAATGTTCCACGTATGTTTCAAACAGGAAGACCATTGATGGTGCACAACTTTCAACTTCTTTTTCCAGGGTAAATAACCATCGGCTTCTCTGTAAATAACCAACCAATGTTTAAAGGTTCATAAAATAGAGTTTGAATAAACATCTAACACATTTCTGAGGTTGTGTTGTTTTAAGACAATACAAATCTGTCTTTAGAGATATGTTTAAGACATTTTAACAGAACCCCAGTAAAAATTCAGAACTCTCCTTTTGTCATGTCCCATTTATAGCAGCTGTATTTACAGCAACCTTTGCTTCAGTTGTGAGAAGACAATTGGCTTTGCCTGCAGACAGGGTAATCCTTCCCTCTCTGCTGGGTTTTCACTTACAGTAATTGAGAACTATCAACAAATACACAGAACCTTCAAATACTGAATCAATTATTGAGAATAATATTAATGTTTTTCTTTTGTTTTTTTTTCTCAAAACATGGCCAGCTATGGAGACTACAACAGGAAGCAGGCCTTTCACAAGACATGACTTGTAGTATGAAAAAAAACTTTTTAATGTTTTAAAATAAAAGTAAAGCAAACAACAAACAAAAAGAAAACATACATTTCTTTCCACTCTATCAACAAATCAGTAAATCTATTTTTAAAATTTTCTCTCACTAGAAAATCTTTTGATCCTTAAGCTTCACCATGCAGGTTTTGTGCTTGTATATTTGCCACATAACCAGCTTCTTTCTGAAATATAAACTCCAGACACAGTCAGCTTTCTATTTTCTCTTCTTTCAAAACAGATTTGCTGCATTCCCCCCCCAGTCCGCAATGCTGTAGCAATCTCATCCATTTTAAAACAACAAACCGCACAGGTTAACTATGGCACATTCCCAAACCACATGGTACTGGACACATTTAACAGAATAAAGTAAAAAAAAAAATTTAAAAAAAATGAAGGAAATTAGATTACGCTTCTATCTTGTGCAGGGGCTGCTCGTGTCCCTGAAGGCTGATAAGATGTCCAATTATTTGGTAATTTAGTTCAGAGGAGCTGGAGAGAGTCCGATCTGCTTGAGTAAGCAGGGGAAGAGTAGTTTAGCACATTACTACAACTCTTTCAGCCCTTTTCTTTATACCTTTATGACTGAGTTTAATAGCCACACAGAAACACTCTGGCCATGTTTTTAGGAAAATACAGTATTGTGCTTCACCAGGGCAAATTTAGTAGATATTTATATGTAGAATACAAAGGAGAATAATACATAGAAGGTATAAGTCTCAGCAGAGAGGGGTGATGGATTGCTGTGGCTGAGTTTTTGGGGAACTACAACTAGACGGGCGGGCGACAGAAGAGAGGGCAAGGCTGGACTTGAGGATGACCGGGGTGGATTTGGGGTTGAAAGGGAAAGCTTCAAACTGGACTTGCAGAGGGGGTTTGAAGAGTCGGAGCAGCAGCTGGGTAGTGTTCAAAGGATAAAAGCTGGAGGCTGCAAAGAAAAATGGGTCTGGGAGGGACACACAACATCTACAGTACATCTACTGGAACAAAGCCATCAGAGAGATGGACAGGATGGCTGGAGGCTGGAGGAGAGGGGGGTGGTCTTTTGGAGACAGGGTGAATGGGGCCAGGGGAATAAAGCCGATAATCTCACTCACGGTAGAACACATATTCAGTGTAGCTGGTCCAGATCTTGTCGTCCGTCTGTTCATGGGCAAAGGCGCAGGTTCCTGTGGAGTTACAGGCCACCATGTGAAAGCCTGCGTCTGCCAACTTGTCAAAGGCCTGCTCCAAAAAGGTGAACTTCAGATAGTAGCGGGAGGTGTAGCGCTCTGGGGGGCGGTCCGGGTCACGGCTCTCGTTTAGGGTCTCTCCGAACACCTCCTTGGCCAGGGAGGTCTTCCCACACACCATGATCCGTGCCACCCGGCGGAACTTGGCATCGGTGTGGCTGTCGCGGCCAAGAGTGTACGACCCCCGGTAGCCGATGGTGATGAACCCTGAGCGCTTCCCGTCCATGGCACCGGGCACCAGGCTGGCGCAGGCGGCCGCCGCGGCCCCCAGGGAACCCAGGCTGCGCGCTGAGTCGATCCCGGGTGAGGAGTCCTCCGGGTCGCTCGGACACCCCTCATCCCCCAACGAGTTCTGCTTGCTAATTTTGGGTGCCAGCAGCTTGACGAGCTCCGGCAGGTTGAAGAACTCAGCCTCCCTCTGCAGACGCCCGCGCTCCGGGAAGTGGTCCGGGAGAACTAGTTGCTGGTCCCTCATGTAGTCCAAGATGTAGCGGAACAGGAAACCATCGCGGTCCACAAAAAAACGCCCCTTGGTGTCCCTGGCCAGCCCTTTGGTTGACTTTTGACTGAACATCTCCCACAGCAGAGAGTCTGGCACACTGGTGAGGGTAGAGTAGCGCGTTATGTACACCTGGCCGCCAACATTGAGCTCGATTATTTCTGGGAAAGGGATCTCCTCTCCAGATATGCCACTGTCCGGCAAAGCCATAGGTGCAGCTTTAAAATAAAATAGCTGCAGAGAAAAGTTCAAAAGCTTCAGTTAATCAGTTCCAGATCCCGACCGCGGAGCAGTTAAAACAGTGGTGCGTAATCAGTCTGCACGCACAAGAGAGAAATAAAAAGCTATCACACACAAAACTCTCTACACTAACTAAGGAGTCTCTCTGTCACTGCTAGAACATCGCGCCAATTATTTCACTTTGTTGCAAACAGCTCCGTTGCATCGACGTCCGTTACGCACAATGAAAATGTTGTGTCCTCAGGATGAAATTGTTGCCGCTGCGCAGGAAATCCTCCGCTTTCACAATTGCTCATAACGACTTCACTCCTTTCGCTAAATATCACGGGGACGCCCTGGCGAAAACAGGATCAGGTGGCCCAACTTCAATTAAGCAATCCATAGTTGGAGAGAGCCGCAGTTCCACTGCGAAGGAGTCCGAGAGCGGTTTTGATGATGCGGTGAAAAACAAGATGACGCCGTAATAACAATGCTCTTCTTGGCTCTCATCACCCGGATCCAGACCCAGACGGACCGCGGTTCTGCTCCGTTACTCTCGCCTTGAGTCAGGCTGCACCTCAGACTGCAGCGTAACGGAGCGTACAGGCGTTATCGCTCACGGTTAGCCACGCCCACCGCGGTGACGCGCCGCTACTTTGATCCAGGTCAAGGGATCCAGTCCGCCGAGAATAGCCGCCTTTAACCGCAAGCAGAACTTTCCCGAGTGAAGAAAGTGTAACGCTGGCCAAGCTTAACCAAAGACATAAAAATGGAAAGCTGTTTAATTCGTTTTTCTGATATCCCGACCAAATATGCTTGAATATTTTATCATCTTAAATCTGATCTTTCTGCACCGCCTAATTGACTTTCAGATTATGTGTCACATCCATTCACAAATTTAGAAGCGCTTGAAATTAACATTTCAAAATGTAGTATATATACTTATATTTCGTAACTTTTGTTGACGGTGATTAACGGGAAGATGGAAGAACAGCGCCATCTAGTGGAAACTCGAGAGGTACTTTATTTTTTTAGGATCATTCCTGATCATTTTCACCTCGGCATTTATCCTCATTAAAGCTGTAAAATCATAATATTCCGTATTCACATCTTCAGGCTGACATAAAAAGAAACATTGTAGCTGATCTAAAAGCTCCAGTCAGTTTTTACTGTTACCCTGAACTCAGTGGCGCAAAAGGCCGCTATGCAATGTATGCAACGCATAGGGGCGCTGCACTAGAGGGGACGCAAAACCGATGTGGGCATTTTTTTTCTAGTCAGCATTTTATGTACTTAACAGCTGTTTGTGTACGAAATGATCAATAACAGAGGAACAGCACTGATTAGGCGCCCCTCCCCTCCTGCCAGCCGCTCTCCCTCCCATACAGGTAACTTGGGCCTTTCGAGAAGCGCTGAGGCGCGTTTTTTTTTCCTGTTAAATTTAAATTGTATTAGTGCCTCGACAACAGGGAGCTAAAGATGGGCGCAGAAAAAAACTCCGGGGCACAAAACAGAAAACGGAAGAGGGATAAAGATGTTGGAGAGACGAAGAAAAGCTTTTCAAAGTGGTTGAAAGACAGAAGGTCAGTAATGTCAGTGTATCAACAAGAGAGTTGTAAATATTCAGGTTAGCTTAAGCTA